>JAJPUD010006383.1:83032-124346 GCA_023553655.1 Myrmecobius fasciatus
AGAGAGAGAGAGAGAGAGAGAGAGAGAGAGAGAGAGAGAGAGAGAGAGAAAGAGAGAGAAAATAAGGAGTTTTCAATGCTGAATATGAAGTCTCATAAAATATGTATGTTCCAAATACTATGGAAAAGATTAATTTTTTAATTTGAAAAAGAAGTTCTGAAAAATTGTTTTTTTTCTTTGGACTTATTATAACAATAAAAAGAAGACTACATCTGAAAACAGAAGAACTGAACATGAATACCTTTTTTTACATTTATTATCTGTGTGATATTCATAGGTAAATTACTTAATGTCTCTGGATTTCAATTTTCCTATTTGTCAAATAGGGATCATTATAATTAAACCATACACTTCATAAGTGAAAAGCATTTTATAAACCTTAAAGGGCTATAGAATTGTAAATTATTTTCTAATTTTCCTTTTATTTTCCTAATTAAGAAATTAAGAAATCATGCAGGAACTGGAAAGTCAAAAAATGAAATTTTCTTTGAGTGCAAACTTCCCATCTTAGCCTGCATTGCATATATCTTATGTTAGCATGATTTAAAGCTCATTTAAGTATTTACCTCAATTTCATATTCATAAATAAAATTCAAAATTACATAAACTTATTTTACTAAAATTATAAGCATATTATAGAAAAGAAATATCAGATATTATTGTTAGTCTTGGATAAGCAACTGAATGTCTGTTGTTAAATGTAGGAGATTCTGACCTCCTAATTCATTATATCAAAAATATCCCTAAAACATTCATGAATAATATTTTGATTTGAAGATATTTCACTTCTAATGAATTTTATGGTTCAAAAAATTAAGAAACACTTATTGAGCAAGTACACATGTACTTGATATGTGCAAGATCTGGGCTATGCATATCAATTTTCTGAAGTTGAATGATTTATTTTCAAACTCTTAACATATCAAAAGAAATGTCTGCTTTAAGATATAGCTTTAAATATGTCAATTCTAAAAATTAAATGATAAGATTGGCTAGTATGCAGTAAAAGATTGGGAATCCGGAGGCTACTACTGGCTATCATTAACAGCCTTGAGTAAAGTCAAAGCATTTCTTCTCCTGAATCTTAATTTTCTCATCTGTACAATTAATGAGCTTGACTTGATTGGTTCATTCAACACTCATTGAACATTTAAAAGTGCCTACTGTATGGATGGCACTGTAGTAGGCTCTTAATATACAGAAGTGGAATAAATGACTACATATTCTCTTAGGGAATATCAATTTATTGGCTAGACACTGAAGATGCCATGTATGTAAGTGAATATAAAACAAAGAGCAATCCAGATGAAGTTTTCTGGGAAAATCTGAGGGGGAAGGAAATCATTTTTAGTTGAGAGGAGGGATTACGGAATACTTTGTAGGGAAATTGATTTTGCATGAAGAGAAAAATTTCAGTAAGTAGCCATGGAAGAAGCCCATTTCAGACAGAGCGGACACTTCATATGAATACATGGAAGTAAGAGAGGACAGGGAAAGTCAAATCTGGCTGGAATATGGAGTGCATGTGTCTGGAAAGGTTTGAACCAATTTATAGAGTGCTTTTAAGACCAAGGAGTTTGTACTTTATATTACAGGCAATAGGGTATCACAGGAGCAGATTTGGTGTCCAGCTTATGTATTAGGTGTAAATAATGAATTGCCAAAGCTGATAGAATCGGGTTTGTCTCTTGAAAAGAGCAAAATCAAACTTGAAGAACACTGCACTCCCATGAATTCCTTTTGCTATAAGTTAAGAGCAGGATAAGCAACTTTGGGGGAAAAAAATCTTTGTTTTGAATTTGCTTCTTACTTTTGATCACTCCTGCCGTCAAAGATTGCTGCCAGAAAACTTGCACATAGTTGATCCCAAAACATAGTGGCATAACTCTTTACCAAATCATCTTATCTGATTCCTAGATCATTAGACTACAAGCTTAAAAAAAAGATTTGTTGTATTCTAAATTTTTTTTAAATTAGTGTTTATATAAAACCACATTTTAAGGCAGTAGATATCAAATGAGAAATATTAATTGGTCTTTCCTTAAAAACTTTCTTTTGGTGAAAATATTCATTGTAAAGATTTTCAGTCCTTTATTTAGATTTTTAACATAATTTATTCCATAAACATACTTTTATTGTCAGATTATTTCTTCACTTAATAGGATGGGCATAAATTTTTAAAAGGAGGACTGAAATAGGGAGAGTCTGAAGGCAAGAGAGTAGTTTCAGAAGCTATTATAATAGTCCAGATGAAAAGTGATAATAATCTAAACAGGGATGCTGGCTACTTGAGGGGAAAGGAAGATATGGACACAAAAGATTTGGGAGGTAGAATCAGCAGGATTTGGCAAGTGATGATGAAGAAAGAAGAATGAATCATAGATGACTTTAGGATTTTGATCTAGGTGCTGATGATGCTATTAATAGAAATAGAGAAATTAGGAGAGGAGAAAGTGCTGTTTTTGCAAAGGGAAATGAGTTCAGTTTTTAAAGTTCAGTTTTAAAGTTTTTAATGAGTATCTTCCAGCTAACTATACTCTTTAGAATCGATGATTTAACTCTGAATTGGGAAGATAACATATCATGAGTGTGTCACACAAAATGTATTTTTATCTTTTAAAGGAAAGAGCAAGGCAGAATAGTGCAATAACGATGATGATGGCTAACATTTACACAGCACTTTAAGGTTACCCCCATTATCTCACTTGATCTTATGGACAATCTCATGAGGTTCTAAGAGATATTTTTATTTTCTTATTACAGATGAAGAAATCGAGGCTCAGAAAAGTTATGACTTGCTCCTAGTCACATCATTAAGAAGTATAGGAAGGAGGACTCAAACCCAGCTCTCTCCTGACTCTAAAGTCCAGTACTCTTTAACCTTGACCATACTGCTTTTCAGCTGCAACGAATGCTAACCTAGGAGCTGAGACCAGTTGGGGTTCTAATAATGCCATGAATTTTTTGGTGTAAAAAAAAAAAAAGTGTGACCTTGGATAAATCTCTCCCAATGTCCCATGCTGCCCTGGTCTAAATAATTTCTAAAGTGGCTTCTAGTTCTGACATTTTATGCTCTAAAGTGCATTAAAATTCTGTCATGCTACGATTCCAGTTGATTCTAAATAATGAAGAAAATCGATTTCATTTAAATCAAAGCCAGGCCACAGCTGTAAGAGGTGCAAGGCCTTTCCGAGGGATCTAGGAATCAGTGTGGTGAGTTCTGGAGGAAGGGAGCTTGGAGGGCCAGGTCAGCCCCCAAGCTGTACCAAGCGATGGCTGGCATGGAGATACACTAGGAGGAGAGAATTCAGTCCTACTCACTCACCCCTGGGCCCTTTGCTGGCTTGCAGTTCCCGCTATTGCGCATTGGGGGCTCGTCAGGGTTAATTTGCCTATCCCCGCCCCTACTCTGTGATGGTTGGTGAGAGTGTCTAGCTTCGGGCAAAGATTGGCTGATCGCCTTGTCGCTCCAGCCCTAGAGCGGACGTTTCCCGCTGCGGCTGGGCTTGGGCTTCGGCTCTGCTCCCGCGGCTCCTGTGGCTCGTGCTAGCGCTCTGGCCGGGCTCCGGCCATCTCTGGCTGCAGACGCTGCTGCCGCCAACCCGCTGCTCTCGGCGTGGCCATGAGGAGGCGGCGGTGGCCGCTGCGGCCTGTGTCAAGGTGACCGGCCGGGACTGCGGCGGCCCCGACCACGGCGGCGGCCCCGACCACGGCGGCGGCCCCGACATTGATAGCGGTCCCCGGGCCCACCGCTGGAGAGTGAGGAGGTGAGATTAGGTCCTGACTAAAACTGGGGCGGGGCAGGGTGGGGCCGGCAGAAGGGAGCAGCAGAGATACAGGGGGCGGGGCCCGGCACTGCGCGAGGCAGGTCCGCAGGTGTAGGGGGCGGGGTGCCTAAGGGTGTAGGAGGCTGTTCCTGGTGGGGGTCGAAGGGTGCAGGGAGACCACTGGGATGGCTATAGGTGCAGGGGGTGGGTTGCAGGGACTATAAGAGCAATGGAGGACCTACAGAAGCAGGGGGAGGGATATCAATAAGAACAGGTAGGCCCTACAGGTATAAAGGCCAGGGTAGGAATAGGAGCAGAAGGGCCCTACAGGTATAAAGGGCAGGGTGGCAATAGAAACGGGAGGGCCTTAAAGATCTAGAGAGCAGAGAGAGATCATGGCTAGAGGTACAAGATCCTACAGGTTCAAGGGAAGGGGATGCGTTAGTAGTGAGGCTATGGGTGCAGATTAGGGCGGTTATGAGGGAGAGGAAGAAGCGGGGTTCCCACAGGTGGGGAGGAGGAGTAGCTAGAAGTGCAGAGAGGGCTCTGCAGGAGAAGGGGGCAAGGTGCCTATAGGTGTAGAGAACCTTCAAGGGCTAAAAAATGAGGAAAAGAAAACCCTGTAGGTAGAAAAGGTAGTCATTTGGACGAAAGGAAGGGGGCATCCAGCTTATTCAGTAAAAGCATGGGAAAGGAGAAATCGGTTCTGTAGATCTAGAGAACTTGGAGAAAAGCACCCCAAGAAAAGACCTGTGTTTCTAGAGGGCACTTTTGGGACTCAGGGTCAGGGAATCAGGAGCTATGGGATCCTAATTAGCTTGTATTATAGCAGAAAGATTGCTAGATGTAATGTTATTATTTGGCTTCTGTTATTTATTAGCTGCGGAAGTCACTCAATTTTTTTTGAGCCTTTTCTCATGCATAAAATGAAGGGCTTGACTGGATCTCTGAGGTCTTTTCCATTTCCAAATACTGTAGTCACAGAGACATAACAAAGGCAAGCTCAGCAGGTGATAGGGATTCAAAGAACAGAGGATAAGTTTATAGGTAAAGGGGATTTGGAGAGAGAGAAGACAACCAAATGGCAGGTGGATACTTACACACAAGTTTTGGGCCCAGGCCATCAGACCCATGACCTCTGAGCAGTCTTGCCCTGAGCCTTATGCCCTGGTTTTTAGGTTGTCAATTGTGAATTGGCAGAGAGGTGTAGGCACCCCTTGCTTCCTGAGCCCTTCAAGGGAACCAGGCTTTGCGTTCTCAGGTGTCAATTCTCTTATGTTCTGGTGTTAGCATTCTAGATGCCCTAGGTTTCTGAGTGAGGTAGTACATCTTTTAGTTACAATTTTTGCCAGTTACTATCTACAGTAGCCCTCAAAGGGCTAAGAATGTGATGTTGATTCCTAAAATTCAGTGTTTAGATGGATGAATTCCATTTAAATGGAAAGTGCTTGTTTTCTGCAATCCATTCCTCTCTGTTGGCAACTGCCCGCATAATTAAGAGCCTAATCAGGGGTTGGAGTGGGAGGACACCTGCTGATGGCCTAGATCAAAATAAGGTTGAGGCTGAAACCAAGAGAAAGCAAGAGGTAGAATGGAAAGAAGATTGGAGACAAAGCGCCAGGATTTTAATCATGGCTCTATGTGATTGAGGCAGGCCATTTAATTTCTCATCATATATGAAAAGTAACTACTTCTGAGTGTTGGTAAATTGGTTTGACTGTTTCATCCATTGGGTGTTTATTACAAACTAACTGCTGATATCCTTTCTTAATCTAAAAAGACAGAGGGTAGAAGTCTGATAGTAGGGAGTGCACTGGCCTGAGCATTAAGAGACTTAGAGTCTAGGTCTTCCTTCCCTCCACCATACTTGTATGACATTGGGAAATGCCTTCCTTTTGGAGTTTCCACATCAAAAGAAGTGAGAGGTTTAACTCTTTCAGTTCTAAAATCATGTATTTTGGTTATGTTTTCTGAGGTTGCCTGGATGGACTCCAACTTTGGGATTAGTGTCATAAGGAAATTCCGGAGATGTAAGACCTCATCTACCTAACAGCACACTCTTACAGATGATGTCCCCAGGAATACAAAGACAAAATACATAGGCAAACTGCTCAAGTAAAGGTACATTTTGGACTCGTACTACTCTATAATAAAAAGGATTCACCTAGCTCTCTTGCTTTCATTTTCAAGACTGTCAGCTGTAGTTAAGGCCTAGCTTACAAATACTGGTCTTAAAGTTCTGGTTCTGCCTTTTATTTACCTACATACTTCAAGTGATCACAGAGTTGGAGAGATTCTGGTGTTCTAAATAACATGGTTGATAGCAGGTGTTGCCTTTCTATTCCCAAAGTTCCCTGATATCTCTCCCCAAAGGTCAGTTGCTCTGATAGGGGCAACAGCATTTCATTATTTAGAATCTTATCTGCTTAGGGACTGTCATAGAAATTCAATTTAACTTGTTATATTTGATCTCCAGGAATTTAAGTTATTCATGTAATGGTAAAGTCCAGCAATTATATGTATTATATATCATAAGATGCCTCCATGATGATGATAATGATTTCAGAAGCAACTATTGGGTAACCAGGGAAAATTATCTAAGAACATAGCTCAGCTTGGATTAGAATAGGAGCTGAATTAAATTGGAAAGACTATAAAAACTTTGGCATTAGGTAACTTCATCTATATAAAACTGCTTTTGATACTTGGAAAGGCTGTTAGCATCTGACACTAACAAGTCAAATGCTGCTTACTAACCTGTTCTTTCAATAGACCAGAAGGAAAAGTTTCTTTCTATCATTTTCTTTTTGAAGAAGTCTACCCATGTTGAAAATTGTTCCAGGAATCTTCAGGACATTCATGGACTTTTAGAAATTTAGGATTAGAAGAAACCATAGATTATCTAGATTTACAGAGTCTGAGAGAGGAGGGGCCTAGTTGAAGAAGGGTATCTAATCATTATACTGTACTAGAAAGGGAATCACAACTTATATCTTTCACAGTAGTCATCCAACTTGCACTTGAATATCACCACAGATAGGGAGCTATTATTTTATGAGATTTCATGTTCCATTTTTGAACCAGTCAATTGAAAAATGTTTATTGAAAGACTTTTTTTTGTGGTGTGAGATATAAAAGTAAAAACAAAACAATCTCTGTCCTCAAGGTCAAGAAAAGTCAAAAGTATTCATCAAGCTCCTTTTTACCAACTTGAGTTTTGTGTAAACAAACTCCTCTTTTATAATATAAATGCTTATTACAATGCAAAGGGCATGGAATTTGGAGTCTGAGGACATGATTTTGAATTCTAGGTGTGCCATTTAACTGCTTGTATGACTTTGGTCAAATCAATTAGTCCTTGTTTGTTAATCAGTAAAATGAGGGAGTGGGGGATTGGATTCAAGATTGTTTGATGTCTTTTCCAGTTTTAAATCTATGAACTTCAGGTAGACTGTAAAATCTAGCAAATAGTCATGCCTCATTGTGAATGGATTCAATCAAATGTTTATTGTTTTCTATCTGTGATGAATCCCTGAAGGAATAGGGGAGTTAGTGAGTCATACTTTAGACTTATAAGGTCTAAAATGAAATTTTTCTCTTCTGCTGCCTGTTATTTATGTCCCTGAAATTTTTAAGTTCTCCTAATTTGTTTTTGCCTATAGTACAATTTTTTTTCCATTTCACTTAGAAGATAACTGGCCTGGGAGTATATTGAAATGTAATTGAATCTTGTAAATGTTTATTAGCTCCTACTTTGTATAAAGCAGTGTAGTATCAAATAAATAGAAACGAGTGCCACTAAACTATACATGAGCATCCCTGAAGGTGCATATTGACTTAGAAAATGATATATTGACATTATCTTTATTGTATTGTCTTTATTTTTTAAAATACATTTTGATATGGTTAAGTCAGCATACCTGCTTGTGAGACTGAGCCTTTGACATCTCTGGTGTAGAGCCCTGTCTTTGATACTGGGGATAGACATTAAATTAGATAAGATATAGTTCCTGGCCTCATGGTTCTCAAATATACAGATAATACTTGATTATATATACTTGGATATTTTATGGATGTTCAGTGGGAGGTAAGTGCAGTATATTAAAGTTCTGATGCTATAGCCAAAACCTTGGGTCTTTGTATGGTGGAAGGAACAGTCAGGAACCAACAGTTGGACTATGCCAAAAGTTAGAGTAATGGTAGGGATTATAGAATAATATTTTAGTATATAATATTATATATTTTATTATTATATGATATTATAGTATGTGATATATATTATATAATGCACAATATTATAATATGTGTCATATTATAACATTATTATATATCATATAATAATATAATTATTAAATGTTGTAGTTATTTTGCAATTGATGAAAACCAGAGAGTGAAATAATTTTCCTAAGGTCACATATAGCTAATAAATGACAGGGTTAAGCTTCAAATATAGACTTCCTGTCCCCTGTTCTTTGTAAATTTATTTTTGATTGATTCTTTGATCACAATATCATAGTCATACCTCTTTGATTATCATAGTCATTGAGTTTCTTTATATAATAGTTAATGTCAAAAACTGCTGGGAAAATTGGAAACTAGTATGGAAGAAACTAGGCATTGACCCACACCTAAAACCATATACCAAGATAAGGTCGAAATGGATTTATTATCTAGACATAAAGAATGATATTATAAACAGATTAGAACAATGTAGGGTGGTTTACCTCTCAGACCTGTGGAGGGGGAAGGAATTTGTGACCAAAGAAGAACTAGAGATCATCATTAATCACAAAATAGATAAGTTTGACTATATCAAGTTAAAAAGTTTTTGTACAAACAAAATGAATGCAGACAAGATTAGAAGGGTAGCAATAAACTGGGAAAATATTTTTACATTCAAAGGTTCTGATAAAGGCCTCATTTCTAAAATATATAGAGAATTGACTCAAATATATAAGAATTCAAGCCATTCTCCAATTGATAAATGGTCAAAAGTTATGAACAGACAATTTTCAGATGAAGAAATTGAAACTATTTCTGGTCACATGAAAAGGTGCTTCAAATCACTATTGATCAGAGAAATCAAATTAAGACAACTCTGAGATACCACTATATACCTGTCAGATTGGCTAAGATGACAGGAAAAGATAGTGACGAATGTTGGAGGGGATGTGGGAAAACTAGGACACTGATACGTTGTTGGTGGAACTGTGAACCGAGCCAACCATTCTGGAGGGCAATCTGGAACTATGTTCAAAAAGTTATCAAATTGTGCATACCCTTTGACCCAGCAGTGTTTCTACTGGGCCTGTATCCCAAAGAGATCTTAAAGGAGAGAAAAGGACCCACATGTGCAAGAATGTTTGTGGCAGCCCTTTTTGTAGTGGCAGGAAACTGAAAACTGAAAGGATGCCCATCAATTGGAGAATGGCTGAATAAATTATGTTATATGAATGTTGTGGAATATCATTGTCCTGTAAGAAATGACCAGCAGGATAATTTCAGAGGCCTGGAGAGACTTGCATGAACTGATGCTGAGTGAAATCAGCAGAACCAGGAGAACATTATACACAGCAACAAGACTATATACGATGATCAATTCTGATGGACATGGTTCTCTTCAACAATGATGTGATTCAAACCAGTTCCTATTGTTCAGTGATGAAGATAGTCATATACATCCAGAGAGAGGCCTGAGGGAACTGAGTGTGAACCACAACACAGCATTTTAATGCTTTCTGTGAATATTTCCCTGCATTTTGTTCCCTTTCTTAGGTTGTTTTGGTTTTTTTTGCCTCTCTTCCTAGATCTGATGTTTCCTATGCAGTAAGATAACTGTATAGATATGTATACATATATTGGATTTGTCATATAATTTAAAATATTTAGCATGTATTAGATTACCTGTCATCTAGGGGTAGGGGGTGGGGGAAGGAGGGGAAAAGCTTGGAAAAAAAAGTTTTGCAAAGGTCAATGTAGAAAAATCTCATATGTTTTGTAAATAAAAAACTTTTAATAAAAATAAAAAAATAAAAAATATATAATAGTTAATGTCACATTCCATGGAAGAGTTTGTGCTGAAGATGCCATTTGTATACTATAGCCTTTTCATTTAAACATCAAGAATTTTAATATAATTTTCCTTTGTTATCTCAATTGTAGAATGGAACGTGTATAGAGACTAGACCTATAGTGATATTATTGTTGTTATGGAGTCATTCAGTTATGTACAACTCTTTGTGATCCTATGTGAGATTTTCTTGGTAAAAATACTGGAGTGCTTTCCCATTTCCTTTTTCTGTGGGTTAAGGCAAACAGGTCAAGTGATTTGCCCAAAATCACAAAACTACTAAGTGTCTGAGGCTTGATTTGAATTCAGTTCTTCCTGTGTTCAGGCTTGGTACTCTTATCCATTAAGCTACATAGCTGCCTGTTCTTCTTGGTGGAGGACCTATTAAAGCTTATACTCCATTGACATAGTTTTTGAGTCACCAGGATCACCATTATACTATCACGAGCCAACAGAGGAGGAATTTAGTAGGAGGATTCACGTGAGACATCTTGTCCAAACTACTCAAGAAAGAATAACCAATACTTCTAACATCCCTGAAAAGTCATGATCCAGCCTTGAAGATGTGTATTTTTCTCCTTGTCTAGATGATTTGATTTTGGATTGTTTAAGGAAATATTTTCCTTATATTAAGATAAAATCTACCTCTCTACCACTTCCATCCTCTGGTCCAAGTTCAACCTTCTTATGTTGCCAAAGCAAGTATAATCCCCCTTTTCAGATGATACTTTTTCAGATACTTGAAGACAATTAAGATCTTCACGTATCTGTACAAAATATCCTCAGTGATTTCACTTGATCTTAATGTAGTATGGTTGATAGTCTTATCATTAGCCTGCTTGCCCTCATTAGGATATGAAATTTTTTCAGTGTGTTTTGTAAAATGTGATATTCAGTTTTTCATTCAGCCCTCCAAATGCTGTCTAATGAGGGAAGTGGACGAATATTCCCTTTCTCTGGATATCATGCCTTTGTTAATGTAGCCCAAGATTAACGTAGGTTTTTTGACTGCCACGTCCCATTAACTAATTATATTGAACCTCCAGGTGTTTTCACACTTTATGTAGCCATATTTTACCCATCCAGTATATGTGCAGGTGATTTTTTTTTAAAAAAAGCTCAAGTACACACTAAATTTGGACTTACTAGTTTTGGCTCATTGTTCCAGTATATCCTGGATCCTAATTCTTTCAATGTATTAGTCAGATCTGCTAGTTTTAGTGTCATTTTCAAATATCAGCAAGGCTGTGGTGGGGACTAACTAAATAGTCAATTTATAATAGTGTGAATTAATCTAGTATGGGTAGTTCTTCCAAGTAGAGATCTGGATTACTTTATGGTTTATTAATCTTTTTTTTCCTCTATGGCTGGGTCTCCTTAATTTTCCAGCCTACAAGTAGGGGCTTGGTTCCACTCTGATCATCATAGGTGTTCTGACCTGTTCCTTTTCTCATACTAAATTGGTTCACTACCGTTTATGCAACCTTCTATCCTATCATCTACATTCCCATTACCAGTTTTATCCCCTCTCAAACTTAATTTGGACAACTGATTAGCTTAGCCTACTGCATCTCAGAAGTTCTAAATTTAGGAAATCTATCAACCCCAGCCTTTCTAGTGGCAAGGATTATAGGCATGTGCCACCATGTTCAGCTCTGGAATCCTTTTCTATGCTTTTTCACAAACCTTCTGTGCAAGATCCACCCAATATATGAGTTACCTTTTTCTGACTCTTTTAATATCTTGTGGCTACCACTGTAATACTTATTTATAATTCTATGATCAGCTCACTTTCTCTAGGCAAAATTGATATACTTCAATATCCTAAAAACTTTATGATCTAATTGATGTTATTCTCTCTAATGAAATGTTACAAATTCTATCACAACTTCTTATCATATGAGATTCTTGTCTGTGTCCCTCTGTGAATCCGCTACAATAATCCATTAAATAAGCTGTCTTCCTTCTAGACTTGCGATATTTTGTATCAGTACAGAATGCATGGTTCCTGTGTCATCCTTTACTCTTAATAACAACTAGTCTATTTCCTTTTCCCAACATACCTCTTTTTAGTATCATATGCTATTCTTTGTGTGCAATTCATTACTGTTGCAGATCATTTATAATCAGTCTATTTATTATCCTTTAGATAACCCTCAATTTTAATTCCTCAAAGATTATTATATTCTATGATTCATTATAGCATAATTCAAAGAGTGTTGGTGTTTAAAAACATGGGTTTTTTGTTTCAGAGAAAAGCATAATGTCATTGAAAATACTGTGCCATTTCCAAATGTGATCTAACATCCTCTCTTCTTCCTAATTTCTGTGCATAGTAAAGTGTCTACCTATAATATATGTCTAAGATATATGTATACTGATAATTAAACACTATGGACTAGCTGTTCAACTGTATATCATGGTCTGGTCAATAGACATTCTGCATCCACTGTATGGATTTTAAAGTTGAACTCTTGAGTTGATTATGTACCCCATTTAAGAGGTTCCAAAATATATTAGAGTTTTGTTCAATCAGCACAATGTAAACTATTAAAAGGAGCTTCTAGAGGTCCTCACTGCCCATGGGGAACCCTCTTCCATTTGGATTCTGTGTTGAACATTTTCCATGACAGTGATGAATACCTTTAGGAAACGTGTATCTATTAATATCAAATCATAAAAAAGAAGTTTGTGGAATGAGGTTATCTCTTTTGAGGAATCTTTTGTGAATGTACCTTTTTGGAGAAGAACCAAATAAAATTTTTTTTTTTATAGTCAACAAACAACAGACACAGTGGGATCTTGTATTTTCTGGCTCTTCTGTGTAAATTTTATAGCTGTGAAGGTGTGGTATTTTGTAGAATGTTTTTTTGCAAAAGCCCATTTCTTTTTTTGTAAAGGATGCCCATATATATATATTTAAATTATTTTCATAAAGATTTATAGAAATGAGAAATTAGGCATATGGGTTGGTAGCTGTTGCTATTTTTCCAATATGACTTTAATAGCAGTATTATCTGTGATTTTTAGAAATTTGGTGTATTTTCTCCTTTTACATATCATACATACTCTGATAATATCTTCTCCCTTTCCCAAAAAATCTTAAAGTGAGAATACAGTGCCACAGAAATAATTGAAATCATCAGACAACAAAAAGTTATTTCTAAAGAACTTTGAAGTTTATTTTCTATATATGGCTTTCATAAGCTGTTTTTTTAAACTGTGAAGGCATCATTGTTTTAAGGAGCAATTTATATTTTTTAGGGGCAGTAAAATGGTTAACTGTTTTCATGTATGTTTTTTTTTCCTGTCTTCAAATGTCTGGTAATTTTCTGAAACTTATTTTACAAAGATGTTAAACTAACTTTTAGCAGTTTAATGATTTAAATTTGGGTTCTCAACCCTTTTTCATATGAGAGATGAGAAGTAAGAGGCAGATAGAAATATTATTTAGTTAATGTGAATGCAATTAGAAAGTGTCCGCTTCGAGAAATACACTTAGATTGTACTAATGCAAATTTTCCTTTACTATGGGATGTTGGATTATAATGTTCATATTTTACTCATGTATCATTAAAAGTTGCTTTTAGTTCTCATTTTTCATGTTTTAGATTTTTCTTTTCAGAATTTAGTTGGGGTCTCCCTGGAGTCAAGGAAACAATTTCTCAAGGCACCTTTGCCTCTATTATTCCTTGCCTCTATTAACCTGAATAAGTCACTTCAATTCACTAAGTCTCAATTTCCCAGTTTTTAGCATGGGAAATAATGATCCTTGACCTATGTATTTCATAGGATGGTTATGAGGAAAATATTTTGTAAACTATAAAGTGCTATTGAAATGTAAGAGTATTATTTCTACAGCTAAACAAACTGTGCCTCCCTCCCCACTTAGAGCATCTTCAGATGACTTCCTTGTAGCTTGGGGAGGGGTGACCCTGCATTCTCATAGTCTTATATCAGCAGAATTTAGTCTCTGTCAGGTTCTACCAAGATGGCAAAGATTTGAATATGAGACTGATAATGAACAACATACTCTGATAATATCTTCTCCCTGAACAACAAACTAGCTTGCTTTGGAGTGGCTTGGCTTGTTACCGGGTTATGCACAGGGTGACAATTTTTTTTTTTTCCATAGCAACTTTCCAAGGCTGTATGCCAGTTTCATTGGTGGAAGGAGTGCCCCATACCTATGAAATCACAGATCCCTTTAAATATTAAGAATTAAACTTTCTTCTTTTGGAAATGTATAGAAAGCTTATATTCCTTTTACTTAATTATTGGATTCAAATGAGAGCAATTACTAATCAAACTTCATGTTATTCTATTCTTTGGGCTTTTTTATTACACAATAAAGACAATTACTTGGGTATTCAAAACAAAATTAAAATTCCTGTAACCTTAGTGTTCAAGAGATTCTTTGAAAATGTTCTTATTAAGGGATGAGGAGAGCATGATGAATTTGATTAAATTTTAATTTGGTAGGACCACATTAATTCTCATTTGAACCTGATAACTAGGACAAGGAAATCTGGGCTTTCTCTATACTTCTAAACCTATGGAATGAAATTTTTTTGTTGCTGTAATAAATGAGTTGTAAAAAAGAAAAACAAAAAGTATTAGACAAAGTATATCAGAACTTGATTTAAATTCTCATAGTTCCAGTTCCTTTTATGGAGAAGCAAATTTAACTGGAAAATACTAGAAACTTATTTTTAAGATGCTTTTGGTGTTTTATCATTCCCCAATGCTAGTTTTTTCAAAATAGGATACTGGAGTGTAATGGCCCACATGTACTTGTGAGTGCCTGCTACTGAGCCATCACAAATTGGCATATTGGATGGATATGGAAATTAATTTTCATTGTAGAAAGGCTTTTGAAAAATGGATTCATTTCTCTGGGTTTTTGCCTTTGATATTTCAAATGAAGAAAACAAATTTTTGATTGTAAAGAATGTGTAGCTAGGTTGAAAATGTAAGATAGAGACATTTAGATCATTATAAGATATTGGTGTACCATTTGTTAAGCCTCAAATATATATTAATCATTGCAGAACATGGCAGTTCTCTGATCAGAGTGATGCTATATGGAATTAAAATTCATAATTACAGAACTGGAAGGGACCTCAAAGGCCATTTACTCCTTAAATACTCCTTAACTAGCCTATACATAAGGGTATTTAATCCAATCCATACCTAAACAAAGATCTTCTCTATAATACTCTCTGACAAATGGCCAACCCACCTTTGCTGGATGACCATTACCCAACAGGTCTGAGGTCTTCCTTTGGATCTATTTGTACTTCTTAGGTTGTCTATCTACTATACCTTGTTCTCACAAGTGACCAACTATTTCCTTTTCCAGTTAGGTATTTGTACATACAGACATATGTATATATGCTTGTTCATATGCATGTGTATATGCATATATACATGTTTTTATATAAATATATTTTATGTAATGTCTTGTGCATGAGACATTATTAGTAATATGATCTACACTATTTATATCCACTATGTGGTTTTCTATTGTGCTTTTGGTCACCCACAGTTTTGATCTATTCATGTTTCGTAATTGGTAGCCACGTAATAGAAAAATATGGGATCTTTGCTAGGGAGAAGCTTGGACTCACTGAAAAACCTGCACAATTTTCCCACTGTAATTCAGTCTGCTCTTCTCCACCCATTTAATTCTTGGCTTAGCTTGTGTTTTGCCCAAGAGACCCTCAGTGGACTAACCACGTGCTAAAATCTGTACTATAAACATTTTTCATCCAGTTTGCTTTTCATGTGTAGATAATTAAGCTATTTTTTCCTTTACAGTAACATTAGCTCTTATTAAAGAGACCATAATAATATTTTAGGATTTGATACAAAAAATATAATACCATCTGCAAACAGGATTATCTGGAGCACTTTCATTTTCTCTAAGGCATTTGTCTGATGATATAATTGAACAAAATTTATCTCCCTAGATGTATGTAACCTTTTAACAATCAAGTCATTTCATGATATTTTATGTATTCTTTTTTTATATTGCAAAATCATTTTTTGTTTACATTACTTTGAAACTTTGAGAGATCTGCAATCTCATTAATGCTGATATTCCTTTCACAGATGCAGATAGCAGTCTCTCAAAGCTTTCTTATCCTGTGCAACTTTTTGGGTCCTTATTTCCAGAAATCTATTATAGAAGACTAGTCCAAATTGCTATAAATTTTCCTCTTGTCCTTTTAATGCAGTAGGGGAAGTAATATATCACTTAGTTTGTTTAATTGTTACCACTCATTCATTCTTGCTACATAACTGTACAACTTCCCTTTTCTAGCCATACATGCATGTATACATATATAAAAACTCACATATAAATACACACATTTATTTACACATATTCATATAATTAGAAATACATGTATATGTATATGCATAATACATAAATGATTAGAAAATGAAAATATTGCATATATGTCTCTATATTACATTTTATGCTAGAATAGTAGTTGAGGTGGTCAAACATCAAAAATGAAACATAAGATAGACCAAGTAGATCATTGTTGCTCTCCAAAATCTTAAAAGAATTGATTGATTTATACCCTGTTAATGTAGTTTGAGTGAATCACAATGAAGTGAAGAAACTACTGAGGTCCTTATAGATACAGATAAGAATTGTACAGAGCCATAAGCTTGAAGGATTTGTAAATTTATAGGATATTCCAAAAATCTTGAGGTGTTATTTTTTAGCCATTTTAAGTTACTAAAGCTTAGCTTGTATGATTTTCAAGGGAAAAGTGCCTAAGCCAATGAGATTATGGATCTATCAAAGAGTGTGAGAATACTCTATTTTTTATTTGCAAGCCATTATTGGTGCCATAATGGAGCTTGTTATCCTAAACATAGTTTTTTTTTTTTTTTTTGCTTTTTGCTGAGGCAATTGGGGTTAAGTGACTTGCCCAGGGTCACACAACTAGGGAATGTTAAGTGTCTGAGACCAGATTTGAACTTAGGTCCTCCTGACTTCAGGGCTGGTGCTCTAAACATAGTTTTTCCTTTGCTCTGAGTTATTTGTCACTTCAATATTTCTGAGATTCATATGTTATTTTACATGTTGATTTACATAATGGCAGCCATGTAACATTCCAGCAACACAATGGCCTTAAAGACATGATCTCTTGGAATAGCTATTTGATATCACTAAAAGAACATTATGGTTTCCAGGGAGGCAATTTTCTAGTTGTGATCCAGCTCGATTTCCTCTTGTGATATTCTGGGCACGTAGACCATAGATTTTATTGTTGCTCTGAGGAAATAATTCTTCGTGGATGAATTTATTGATATTAGCTCTTCTGGGACTGTAAAAAGACAGAATAAGAGGTAATGTGTGGAAGCTGAAGAAGTACATAATTTTTTTTGATAAAAAAAATTCCTAACCATTTAGAAAATTTAAAAACTAGCAGCTTCTGTATCAAAGTCTTTCAGATGTAGTCCAGGATGAATTTGGGAGATAATCCTAATTCTTAGAGCCTGTTCAAGAGTCCAGATTAAAAATACATAGGAAGTGGTTGGAACCAATATTATTATATAGAAATTCAGAGGACCAATGAAAGACAGAGTCTTGGGAAATATCAATTTTAAGGACAGAAGAAAAGGAGCCAATAAAAGACATGGAGAATGTGAAAGTGACTTTACCACCTTCAGTTAATGGAGCTGGAAGGATGTTAGATCCTTGGAATAGAAAAGGATCATAGAGGTGGCCTAACGGCTAGACCTATAGGGTATTCTAAACTAATATCCTAATTCTATAGATGAGGTGACTGCAGGCTCAATGGGATGAAATCACTTCAAATATTTATTGAACAAACAAATCCAAAACTTTTTCTTTTGTTTTGAATGTTTTTTTTTTAAATTTAGTAACTGAAGGTAAATTGAGAATGGCTGTGAAAAAGCTATTAATAAACAATGGTGTTTAAAATAAAAACTTCATATTTATAACAAAATGGTATATGAGGAGCTATGAATATATATGATATATATATAATCATAATTACATATATATGTACATATGATATATATATATATATACATGTGAAAGAATACTGGTTTTGGAGTCCCAATCATATATTTGATTTGATGTGAGCAAGTCACTTGCTCAATTAGACCTCAGTTTCCTCATCTGTTAAATGAGGGGATTGAATAGGATGCCCTCTTAGGACCATTCCCACTCTGACTCTGTGATCTCAATGTGTTTGGACAAGGAAGGTTGTGCCATGATGGTTTTGCAATTTTCAAATAATTTCTCTTTGAGAAATGAGTTTGTTTTCTATTTAAACCAGGGTATCTAATTAGGAGGAATTTAAGTATATCTGAGGATTTCCTGGAATATGATGGCATAACCTTTCTGAGTTTTTGATTTGCTCTGAGGATCAAAGGACATATAATATATGTGTATGCATATGTGTAGATACACTCATAAACATATTGTATAATATCTGTATGTATGTATATGTGTGTGTGTACATCTATGTAATCATCAAGGCCTTTATTGCTATACTTAAAAAGAACTTCTATATCTTCCCATGCTTTTTCACATAGTCTTTATGAATTGCTGTGACCAAAGAGGAAAACAAAGCTATCATCACTTGGTGACCAACATTATGGTTACAAGTATTTTCTAATTTTGCTTAATAAATTTTATTTTACTAAATAAATTTAGCTAGTATATATTCCACAATTAGTAAGTCTTCCTTTGCTAGACATTTTTATCTTGGTAGATCATTCCAGAACTGGTGCCTTTGCTGCAATTGCTTTTAAGAAATCAATTTCACTTCCGTTCTAGAATGTGGAATTAGACCAAGCTGTGCTTTTATAACTTAGTTCTATCCATAACAGATGATATCAGATATGTTGTTAGTTACTAAAACAAATCCTCTTCACCAAAAAGTAGTGGCTTTGGGAAGTCCCATACTCTCCCTAATGGTTGTCTTCCATCTTCCTGAAAGGATAATGTTGCAGAAGTTCTCAGTCCAATGAGTAGAATTAAGAGAACGTTGTACACAATAACAGCAATATTATTCTGAGGACAATTTTGAATGTAAATCTTTTTGAGTATCATTTATAATCAGATCAACTACAAAATACTTATGAATGAAGATACTATCCACATCCAGAGAGAGAACTGATAAATAGAAGAATGTGTAGCATACTTTTACTTATTGCACATACTGTACATATATTGTACATATATGTTTACACACATAGGTGTATATACATATATGCACACACATATATAACGGTAGCCTTCTCGAGAGCAGGGTGTGGAAGGAGAAAAAAAATAAAAAATGCATAACAAAGAACAAAAGAAAACTTAGAAGGAAGCACAGAAAAGCAGGATAGCTCTGAAAATATGTAGTGTTTATTACATAGTTGTTTTTTTTAAAAAGTATACTGTGAAATGGAAATTCTTGGTTTTATATTGAACCCTCTTTATGTTGTACGTGGAAATGTTCTCTCTCTCTCTTTTTTTTGGGGGGGGTCTTCTTGTTTTTAAGTTCAAAATGAATAAAAAAAGAAGCTCCAGGTCTTCTGTGGTTCTTAGAGAATAGGTGACCTTCCAGTGCTAACTCTTTGGGTAGCCATACTGTCTCATTAGTATAATGATATAATTAATATGGATTTACTCAGATAAAAATGGCCTTTGATCTCCTATCTCCTAGAACAATCCTTCCTCCTTCTTAGTCTACTATATTTTACTGAATCTTAATTATTAATTATGTGACCTTGTATGGAGTTAGTTACCCATAAAGATAGGCCTGTTCTGCTACATAGAGTATCTTTTTGTTACCCAGATTCAATAAAAAGAATAAACGATATATAATACAATATTTGTTGTTGTTGTTGTTTGTTTTTGCTGAGACAATTGGGGTTAAGTGACTTGCCCAGGGTCACACAGCTAGGAAGTGTAAGTGTCTGAGACCAGATTTGAACTCAGGTCCTCCTGATTTCAGGGCTGGTGCTCTATCCATTGCGCCACCTAGTTGCCCCTATAATACAATATTTACTTTGCTGTGGGCTGGCTTCCCACAGTTTCCAGAGTCAGGTTGACTTTAAGTAATATACAAGCATTGTCTGAGTCTAGGAGTTCTAGCAAAAATAAGAATTCAGCTGCTTTCTTCCCAGGAATGGTAAAATAAAAAAGGAGCAAAGTATGTACAACACAGTTTCTAAACTCTATTCAGTGTATGATCTCTCTAAATTGGGAACCATGTATAAACTGAGGGCATAGGAATATTAGTAGCTAGGAATAGCTTTCGATGACACCATGTTTTTTTTTTTTTTTGCTTGTAGTTTTGGTAATGGGCAGAAATCTCCCATTCTTTCTGATTTCTTCCTACTTGATTTATTGACTGCACTAATTCCAACCATCTTCTTGGCTTGTCCATCCCTAGTGGAATGCTGGGCTGTAGGTAGGAGGATATCAGGCATAGAGAGAGATGCTGTCCATCCTCTTTGGTTTCTTGCTTTGTCTGTCCCTCTGAGTCCTTGAGCTCTCCTTTGTCCTGGTTGAAAAGTACATTGATTCTGTCTGGATCTTTTCTAATCAACACTCTAATGTTCCAGCTTCCCATTCAAGAGGAAGAGTTGTAATTCAAGAGGTAAGATTTGTATATTAGATTGATAAAGCATTTATTAAGCCTTCTCTCTTAAGACAAGGACTATGCTAAGTGCATTATATATGAGAACTATGCATGAAAGCTCTGATCCTTTCAATAGTTTAACTTGTGTGTTGCATACTAAAATTTCAAAGTGCAGCTTAAGGTTTAATGGAAAGAATAACTTCGAAGATCCTATTAAAGTTTAGCTAAAAGAAGAGAAGACATGTTCGTAATCTTTAAATATTTAAAAGATTAGCCTATAGGAAAGAAATTCCATTTGATTTACCTGGTCCTGAAGAGTAAAGGGGGGAGTTGCAGAAAGACAGATTTCTTAGAATCAGTAATGCTCATCATAAGGAAATAATTTCTATCTATAGCTGTCAAATAGTGGAAGGGCATTCTCTGGAGGTAGAGCTCCTTCAGATAGAGGCCAGCTTCTCCTTCTTGAGGAAATTGTGGAAATGATTCTACATTAAGTATGAATTTGGGCTCAATATATATTGAGTATACAATGTACACAGACCACTCCGCAGGTCTGTGTTTCTCATATTTATTTAAAATGTTTTGGAAATGCTCTTCTTATTTTTTTAGATAACTATCACTGTCCAGTTAATTCCTGTAGTTTCTAGTCTCCAGATCAAGCCCTCTTGTTAAAAAAAAAGTTAAGTAAAACAAACCATCACAACAATGGTATATGACAACATAAATAAAATAACCCACTTATAGTCCACCACCCCTCTGAAGAGGAAGGAAATGTTTTTTCTTCATTTCTATGAAACCAAAATTGCATTGAATATGTTATTTTAAAGCAAAAATTAAAAAATTAATGATTTTATCTTAACAAGACCATTGTGTTTATTGTTCTTTTGGTTCTGCTACTTGCCTTTGTATCAGTTCTTGTCAGCTTTTCCAAGTTTCTCTGCATTTTTCATTTCTTATTTCTTAAGGTGTAATAATTATGATTCTCGTGTTTTTCATACTCTGAGGAAGATATTGGGACTGATAGGCTTAAATTAGGGCTTTTTGGTTCCTTGGGCTCACTCAAGTGAGCAGTGTGTTCTCCTTGAGCTGGGAGATTAGCTACCCATCTGAGTAGCTGAACAAACTTGGCTAGCAGCTGTGGAATGCTTATCAGATTTTGAATCAGTCATTTACAAATGCTTGTCTTGCCTAAGTCTCTAGTAGCAGTGGAGAATTTTGTGAACAAGGAACTGATTCTAGAGAGTAGGCAGGAGACAAATTACTAGGGACGACCAGTCTAGAGAAAAATTACTGGTAAAGTAGATTGATAATCAAACTAAACAAATGAGAGGATGATGAAGGGACTGGAGACCATGCCATACAAAAATCAGTTTAAGGAACTGGAAAATTTAACTTGGATAAGTATCTGAAAGACTGTTAAAAAAAAAGATTAGACTTAATGTTCTGGGAAGAGGGCAGAATTAGGAGAAATGGATAGAAAATGGAGAGAGGTTAATTTCATTTGGATAATGAAGACAGACAATTCTCATTTTTAACAATGGGACAGATAGGGATACTAAATGGGGGTATTCCCCATCACTAGAGCCCTTCAACAGAGGCTAGATGATCACTTGTTGGGGTATTAATAGGGAATTTCATGTTCGTGTATGAATGCCTTCTGAAATTTTGATTCATTGGTGGTAAACAATATCTGATTAATAGAAGAGCCCTCTCAAAATGAAGCCAGGTCTTCAAGATTTTGGGGTTCCATTTGACTGGCGTGAGGTTCATGCCATCCCCATGCTCTTCTCTTTCTCTTCCTTTTTTCAGTCCCCTCCAAGGACATCACAAAGTATTTATAGTTTGAATTTAGATAAAAGCAATAGAAAATCTTCATGATCTAGCAGAAGCAGTACTGGATTAGGAATGGGGAAACCTTATTCGAATATCACTTTTTATCAATAATGAACTGTGTCATTTGACCTCTTCTACCTTTAGTTTTCATCATTGACCAGTATTGGCCATCTGATTATGGGAAAGTCCTCTACACAACTCTTTGAAATGCTTAATTACAGAGAAGGAGATAGCCTGCATTGGTAGAAGGAGTTCCCTCATCTGGGCGCACCTCTACTAGAAAAAATATCAGAAGTTTGATTTTTTTTAAACAGAAAGTTCAATCCTTCCCCAAGGGAAATTGGTGGTGGTTGCTACATCAAGAAATGACACAGATTATATGTTTTTTATAAACATATCTTAAGATAAATCTATATCCCTTCTTTTCTCTTTACTTAACCTATATTGTTGGAACATCTATACTCTCTTATTATTTAGAAACAACCTAATTATAGCTAATCTCTTGATAGCATGGATTGGGAGTTGAGCAATTGGAGTATTATGCCAACCTAGCTATTTACTCAATTTGGAACCTTGGGAAAAAATCAGTTTTCCTCCTTGACCTTCAGTTTCCTCATGTTAAAATAAGAGAGTTGGATTAAATGACCTCTGAAAGCTTGTCTGGGTCTAATAATCTTTAATCTAAGCTACTTGTACAAATTGACTGCCTTCTCCTAGAAGTGGGATTTTTTTCATTCTAGTTTAGAAGTAACTTGACCTGCCAGCTCCCTTCATTTTTAATATGTCAGAAAACATATCTTATAGGAGAGAAATTACTTATAAGCTTTCAGAAAGTCAATTGGTGATCACTGGGTCTTGGTGTACTTCATTAAGAACAGGTCACGCGAGACTAACTCAATTGCATTGAAGGCTGCGACTGGTTCATTTGTATCTGTGTCTCCATTGCTTGGCATAGTACCTAGAACATTGCACATGCTTAATAAATGCTTGTTGATTGATCGTTTGCTTTTTTTTTTAATTAAAGATTTCATTTGCGGAACGTATGCATGGGTAATTTTTCAATATTGACCCTTGCAAAAGCCTTCTTTTCCAAATTTTTTCTATCCTTCCCCCCACTCCCTCCTCTAGATGGCTGGTAGTCCAATACATGTTGACTATGTTAAAATATACGACAAATCCAATATATGTATACATATTTATACAGTTATCTTGCTGTACAAGAAAAATCGGATCTAGAAAAAAAAAACCTGAGAAGGAAAACAAAATGCAAGCAAACATCAACAGGAAGTGTGAAAATGCTATGTTGAAGTCCCACAGGCCTCTCTCTGGGTGGTTATGGCTTTCTTCATCACTGTACAATTGGAACTGGTTTGAAACATCTCATTGTTGAAGAGAGCCATGTCCATCAGAATAGATCATTGTATTGTCTTGTTGCTGTGTATAATGATCTCCTGGTTCTGCTTGTTTCACTCAGCATCAGTTCATATAAGTCTCTTCAGGCCTCTCTGAACTTATCCTGCTGGTCATTTCTTACAGAACAATGATATTCCATAACATTCATATACCATAATTTATTCAGTCATTCTCCAATTGATGGGCGTCCATTCAGTTTCCAGTTTCTAGCCACTACAAAAAGGGCTGCCACAAACATTCTTGCACATGTGGGACCTTTCCCTCCTCTAAGATCTCTTTGGAATATAGGCCCAGTAGAAACACTGCTGGGTCAAAGGGTATGCACAGTTTGAAGACTTTTTGAGCATAGTTCCAAATTGCCCTCCAGAATGGTTGGATCCGTTCACAGTTCCACCAGTAATGTATCAGTGTCCTAGTTTTCCCACATCCTCTCCAACATTCGTCATTATTTTTTCCTGTCATCTCAGCCAATCTGACAGGTGTGTAGTGGTATCTCAGAGTTGTCTTAATTTGCATTTCTCTGATCAATAGTGATTTGGAGCACCTTTTCATATGACTAGAGATAGTTGTAATTTCTTCATCTGAAAATTGTCTGTTCATATCCTTTGACCATTTATCGATTGAAAAGTCGCTTGAATTCTTATAAATATAAGTCAATTCTCTATATGTTTTAGAAATGAGGCCTTTGTCAGAACCCTTAAATGTAAAGATGATTTCCCAATTTATTGCTTCCCTCCCAATCTTGTCTGCAAAGTTTTTGTTTGTACAAAAACTTTTTAACTTAATATAGTCAAAATTATCTATCTGGTGTTCAATTAAGAGTTCCAGTTCTTCTTTGGACACAAATTTCTTCCTTCTCCACAGGTCTGAGAGGTAAACTATCCTATGTTCCTCTAATTTGCTTATAATATCGTTCTTTATGTCTAAATCATGAACCCATTTAGATTTTAACTTGGTATGTGGTGTTAGGTGTGGGGCAAGCCCTAATTTCTTCCATACTAGTTTCCAATTTTCTCAGTAGTTTTTGTCAAATAGTGAGTTCTTATCCCAAAAGCTGGGGTCTTTGTGTTTGTCAAACACTAGATTGCCATAGTTATTGCCTATTTTGTCCTGTGATCCTATCTTATTCCACTAATAGACTACTCTATTTCTTAGTCAGTACGAAATGGTTTTGATGACTGCTGCTTTATGATATAGTTTCAGATCTGGCACAGGTAGGCCACCTTTATCAGTATTTTTTTTTTTCATTAAATCCCTGGAAATTCTTGACTTTTTGTTCTTCCAGATGAACTTTGCTACTATTTTTTTCTAGATCTATAAAATAATTTCTTGGGAGTTTGATTAGTATGGCACTAAATAAGTACATTAATTTAGGTAGTATTATCATTTTTTATTATATTTTCTTGGCCTACCCATGAGCACTTGATATTTTTCCAACTGATTACATCTGACTTTATTTGTGTGGAAAGTGTTTTGTAGTTTAGTTTGTATAGTTCCTGACTTTCCCTTGGCAGATAGATTCCCAAATATTTTATACTATCAACAGTTATTTTGAGTGGAATTTCTTTTTGTATCTCTTGACGCTGAACTTTGTTGGTAATAGATAAAAATGCTGATGATTTATGTGGATTAATTTTGAATCCTGCCACTTTGCTAAAGTTGTGAATTGTTTCTAGTAGTTTTTTAGTTGAGTCTCTAGGGTTCTGTAAGTATACCATCATGTCATCTGCAAAGAGTAATAATTTGGTTTCCTCATGACCTACTCTAATTCCTTTAATCTCTTTTTCTTCTCTTATTGACAAAGGTAATATTTCTAATACAACATTGAATAGTAATGGTGATAATAGGTAGCCTTGTTTCACTCCTGATGTTATTGGGAATGGTTCTAGTTTGTCCCCATTACATATGATGCTTGCTGATGGTTTTAAATAGATGCTACTTATCATTCTAAGGAAAAGTCCATTTATTCCTATACTTTCTAGTGCTTTTAATAGGAATAAGTGTTGGATTTCTCATTTTTCTTTTTCTTTTTTGCTTCTTTTTTGATTGAATTATTCAATTGTCACTTCAGGGGAATGCTTAGCACATGTTAGACGTGGATTTTAGTAAAGCATTTAACAGTCTATCTTGCTGGTCTTATGGATAAGTTAGGGAAATGTGGCCTAGAGGGTAGTACAATTGGGTTATTTTGGTCCTGATCAAATATTAGTACAGAAAGAGTGATGATTAATAGATAATAAATCTAATGATCTCTATACTTATTTCATCAACCTCTGTATCTATCATATGTACTTGTGATTACCTTACTTGTATAACGGGGAACTAGTTGATGAGGGGTCTGCCTGATGCCAGTCCATGAAAAGGCTTGGTGATTCCTATTTCCAGTTGTTGAGGGGATATGGCATTTTCAGACTTTCAAAGCTCATAAGCCATAATCTGATTAATTTTCTCTCTCTGGTACACATTTACCTAATGTCTGTGTATGAGAGAGGAAAAAGTGGGGGTGGGGAGGGAGAGGGAACACGTCCATAGGACCATTACTTGGGAGATAAGGCATCTGAGGCAGCAGTCATTGTGATTGCTATTACCTTTCTCTCCATCTGGAGGCCCACAACATTTCTTTTCCCTTCTTACTTGGAAGGAGCCAGAGAAAAGAGTGAGAGTTTGTAGTCTAACCTTTTGTATGCATTCACAGTTCTAGCTCAATAGCCAACTAAAAATCTTTCCATCACCCCTCAGCAAGCTGACAGAAAACAAAACAGTTGTACATGCTCTGAATAATGGTGGGAAAGAGCTCCTCTATCCATATTTATATGGCATCAGGCTCACCAAAACTGATTGGTTTGACAGCAGGCAGAACATATTGTACAGATTCTAAAGACTGTGGCCCAGTCTTTCCTTTACACTTGTAAATACACATATATGATCACAGGATTTAATATTAGGAGTCCAGTTCTCTATAGTAACCATTATAACTGAGCCCCAGAGTACCCAAAATGTATCCAAAGTCCAACACATTAGGTTATCTTTTTGTTATTGGTTAGTGTAGTTATTGTTGTCTTTTCAAGAAGATTGGCTCCGCAATTTGGAACTATGCTCAAAAAGTTATCAAACTGTGCATACCCTTTAACCCAGCAGTGTTTCTATTGGGCCCATATCCCAAAGAGATCTTAAAGGAGGGAAAGGGCCCCACATATGGAAAAATGTTTGTGGCAGCCCTTTTTGTAGTGGCAAGAAACTGGAAATTGAATGGATGTCCATCAATTGGAGAGTGGCTGAACAAACTATGGTATATGAATGTTATGGAATATTATTGTTCTGTAAGAAACTACCAGCAGGATGATTTCAGAGAGGCCTGGAGAGACTTGCATGAACTGATGCTGAGTGAAATGAGCAGAAACAGGAGATCATTGTACAGGGCAACAACAAGACTATATGATGATCAATTCTGATGGACGAGGCTCTTTTCAACAGTGAAATGATTCAGGCCAATTCCAATGGTTTTGTGATAGAGAGAGCCATCTACACCTAGAGAGAGGACTGTGGGAACTGAGTATGGTTCACAATATAGCATTTTCACTCTTTTTGTTGTTGTTTGCTTGTATTTTATTTTGCTTTTTTTTTTTTACTGGTTTGATTTGATTTTTCTTGTGCAGCATAATTGTATAAATATGTATGCTTATACTGGATTTAACATATATTTCTACTATCTTCAACATATATTGGACTACTTGCCATCTAGGGGAGGACATATGGGGGAAGAGGGGGAATTGGAACACAAGATTTCACAAGGGCTAATGTTGAAGAATAGTCTATGCATATATTTTGAAAAATAAAAGGCTTTAATAAAAAATGATGATTGGCTCTGAAACATTACAAACATAGGGATAGGGAGTTAGGGTAAGGGAGGAATAGGCACAATGCCTGGCCCATAGTAGGTACCTAATAAATGCTTGTTCCTTTCTTTCTTTCTTAATATTCTCAAAACTATTGTTTGAATTGTTATAATAGACTTTCTGTCTTTCCCATCTCTGGTCCTTCACACGGGTGCCAAAATAAGCTAAGAAACTAATTTAAGCATAGTTATGCATATATATCATGCATCTGTTCAGTGATGTGTAAGTTCCTTGGGGCAGGAACTGTCTTTGTCTTTTTTTTTTGTATCCCTTGCTCTTAGCTCAGTGCCTGGCACATAGTAGGTACCTAATAAATGCTTATTGATTGAGTAATGGCATTTTGTCTGAAGGATAAAATATAAACTCCTTGACTTGCTTTTTAATATTCCTTTAATCTGACTGTAACCTATCTTATTTCATATGATTTCCCTCATTTCCATTCATTCTGCTTAACAAGAAAACTTGACATGACAAGATGCCATCTCCTGCCTCTGCATCTGGGACACCTTCCCTCCTCAGTTCCCATCTGCTGGGATCCTTTTTTTATTTCAAGGCCCAATTCTGAGGTTGCCTTTACTGATGTCTTACCTTCAGAGTCTCCCTTCTTTGCAGCTGAAAGTCATCTCTCATGAACTTTGCAATTTCCCCTTTACCTCTGTCACATTCTGACTTAGACAGAAGGAAGGCAAGGAAAATAATAATAATTTATTAAACACCTTGTATGTGCCAGATGTGGTGTTAAGCATTTAAAAAATATTATGTCATTTAATATTCACAATCCTTAGAGATAGGTGTTATTATTACCACTATTTTATAATTAAGGAGTCAGAGGTTATATGACTTGCTCAGGAGCATAGTTAGTGTCTGATGCTGGATTTGAATTTAGGTCTTTCTGACTACAGGCATAGTAGTTTAACCACTGTACCCCCTACGCCTCTAGATGATGCTGATCATTGTATCTGTATCTACTTTAGTTAAATATAAGTTCCATGAGGGCAGGGCCTGGCTTTTCTTTCTCCTGTGTCTAGCATAGGGCCCTCTCCATAGTAAATACTGGATAAATGGCTGCCAAAGGGACATTACTATAAGAGAGAAAATTCTTTGCCTATCTTTTGGAAAATAGCTGAACAAATTAAGATATATGAATATAATTAAATACTACTGTTCTATAAGAAATGATGAGCAGGCAGATTTCAGAAAAACCTGGAAAGACTTACACGAACTGATGCTGAGGGAAGTGAGCAGAACCAGCAGAACATTATATACTGTAACACTAACATAGAGTGATAGAGTTAGTTCTTTTTAGCAATATAATGATCTAAGACAATTCCAAAAGATCCAGGATATAAAATGCTATTCATGTCGAGAAACTATGGGATCTGAACGCAAATTGAAGCATACTGTTATAACTTTTTGTTGTTTTTTCTTTCTCTTGGTTTTTCCTTTTTTCCCCTGATTCTTCTTTCACTACATGACTAATGTGGACTAATGTGGAAGTATGTTTAAAATGATTGTACAGATTGCTTGTCCTCTTTGGGGAGTGAGGAGAGGAGGGAGAGAGGGAGAAAAAATGGAAATAGGATTTTATAAGAATAAATGTTAGAAGCTAAAATAAATAAGATGTAAAAATTGAAATGTTATAACTACAATTAAAAATACTTTGATTCCTCAATTAAATGGAGAATAGATGAGAGAGAGAGAGAAGAGAAGAGAAGAGAAGAGAAGAGAAGAGAAGAGAAGAGAAGAGAGAAGAAAAGAGGAGAGGAGAGGAGAGGAGGAGGGGAGAAAAAAGGAGGGAGGGGGAGAACACAGTCACAGATATATATATGCACATAGAGACAGAGACAGACAGAGAGACACACACAGAAAGAGTGAGTGCAAGTCCTGTGTTTGTTAAATTATTTAACCTCTCTTTATCATTACTAGACAGAGTTTTACTTTCCATTTTTTGCTTTAGTTTATTAAACAAATTATTTTACTAGCTTGACATATTCCTTTAGTAATTAGGATGGTAGTGTAGCTTTATTGTCACTTATGAAGTTCTCATTATAGGAAAGTATGTCCTTAATATAATATTGATGTTTGATAAGTAGCAAATTTCTAAGGTAACTAGCCAATTCACAGTCTGCTGGAGGAGGAATTTACTTGTTCATATAAATAAGTGGTTTATTTTTATAGCGTTTTGAAGTTTTTCCACAGTAATGCCAAGAAACAGGTAGGACAAGTATACCCACTTTATAGATAAGGAAACCAAAATTAAAAGTAATAAAATGAATTTATAATTGTACAGTAAATGCCAGAGCTAGTATTTGACCTCAGTCCTCTTGATTACAAAATCAGCTGGTTTTTTAACCTCTATCTAATTATCTTTAAGTATATGGATTTGGTATTCATGCTATTTGCAGGTACAAAGAAAAGGGAAAACCTGCTCCCTTTCCTTAAGGAATTTATTATTCTGTTTTCAGAATCCCTTCAGTAGACAAAATTCAAAGCAACGAGCATTTAATTTTCATTGATACTTTTTGTTTTTATATTACTTTTATCTAGGAGAATCATGCTGCAAATAGGTAATGAAGAAGGCTAAGGATTTGTGAGGAGGGTGTGACTTCTGGGTTTGTGGGTCAGTTTGTATGGAGACTTACTTGGGCTGGAAGGTACTATACACAAAATGGAATAATGTAAAATAAGTCTGGAAAGATAGATTAGGTATAGCCAATAAAAAATACCAAGATAAGGAAGTTGTATTTTCCTGTATGCAATAGGGAACCACTGAAAACTTATGAGTAGAGGAATTATATGATAAAATTTGTACTTTTGAAAGATTATTTTGACAACTGTATGAAAATAAATTGGAGGAGAAAGGAAGATAATGGAATCAGAGAGAACAGTGAGTTAATTATAAAAGTAAGATAAGAAGATTTTCATTTTAGAACTGAAAGGAGTCTAAGAATTTGTATAGTCTTAACTTATCATCTTGTAGATGAGAAAATTAGGACCAATGAAGGTTAAGTCACTTTTCCAAGGTCATCTAAGTAGTAAGTGATAGAGAGGGAATTTGAACCCTGGCCTTTTGACTCCAGAATGGATTATCTTGCCACTGTACCATTAACTTATCACCAACTGATGAAGCAAGTCAACCCAGAGACAAGTATATACATGTGTTTATTTTATTATTCACTGGTAATACTGCTGAAATGAAAATGTTTTCTGATATTAGTGAATTTCTTATTCTGTGTAATGAATTATATGGAGCAAGACTGATTTGATAGAACAAAGAACTTTCTAAGAGTCTTAGCTGTCCAAAATTGGAGTGGGTTGCCTCATGAGACAGTGGTGAGCTCTCCATCTTTAGAAGTGTTCAAACAGAGACTAGGTAGAAGTCCCAGAGTATTGTAGAAGGAATTCCTTCTAGGAGTGCTATACAATTCAAAATACAAATTAATGCTTTTATGTACACAGTCTTGGATTGGTACAGAGTTACAGACTAGTTGAAGTCTAAGGAGCAACAGCTGGTGGCAGAGAGGCTGTGTATGCAATGGGAAAGGTGCTGTACTTGGAGTCAGAATCCCAGGGATTGATTAATGGCTCCGCTACCTATATGTGACCTTGGACAAGCTAGTTAATCTCCCATATTCTTTTTTAACAATAACATTTTGGAGGCAGATAAGTGGTACAATGGATGCAGTCTTAAACCTGGAGTTAGGAAGATCTGAGTTCAAATGTGACTTTAGACACAGATGAACTGTTTGACCCTGGACAAATCATTTCACATTGTTTGTCTCAGTTTTCTCATCTGTCAAATGTGGTGGAGAAGGAAATGGCATAGCATTCCAAGATCTTTGCCAACAAAACTCCAATTTGGATCACAAAGAGTCACACCACTGAAAAAACAATCTTTTTTGAAAATCCTGGGTTTGACCAGGAGATCATTATGCACGGCAACAACAATACTATATGATGATCAATTCTGATGGACATGGCTCTCTTCAACAATGAAATGTTTCAAACCAGTTTCAATTGTTCAGTGAAGAAAGCCATATACATCCAGAGAGAGGAATATGAAATGTGGACCACAACATAATATTTTCATGCTCTCTATTGATGTTTGCTTGCATTGTGTTTCCTTTCTCTGATTTTTTTCTTGTAGATATGATTTTTCTTGCACAACAATAAGTGTGGAAATATGTATACATATATTCGATTTGTCAAGTATTTTAACATAATTAACATGTAGTGGATTTCCTGCCATCTGGGGGAGGGGTGGGGACTAGGGGGGAAAAGTTTGTAATGGAGAGCTTTGTAAGGGTCAATGTTGAAGAATTACCCATACATATGTTTTGCAAATAAAAAAAAAAAAGAAAGAAAGAAAAAAAATCCTGGGTTTGAGTTCTGGTCTAGTGTTTCTAGGTCATATACATATGCATGCTTATTTGGCTTAATTTCCTGAATGTAGTCACTGTAATACTCTGATATACCTGGTAATTCCCCCCCCTCCCCCTCGAAAAATAGAAATGAAATTAGTTTGATAAGATGCTCTTTTCTTTATATATCCCTGTGATATAATGGCTACATTTATTACTTGCATTTTACAACTGAGGAATATAGGTGGTTCAGTGAATATAGTGCTGGGCTTGGAGTCAGGAAGACCCGAGTTCAAATACAGCCTCAGACACTTAGTAGCTGTGTGACCCTGGGTAAATCACTTAACCTAATTTGATTTGGTTTCCTCATTGCTAAAATAAGCTAGAGAAGAACATGGCAAATAATCTAGTATCTTTGTCAAGAAAACCCCAAATGGGGTTATGAGGAGTTGGTCATGACTGAAAATGACTAAGCAAGAAGAACACAATTGAGGAAACTGGGGTTCAGGGAGGTTAAGTGTTATGTCCATGTTCACCTATCTAGTAAATGTAGATGACAAAGTTTGAAATAAGCTTTTCCTTGTCTTGGAGCCATTTTATTGTGTCCTATTGCTGTTCCTTATCTTGAATCAGAAAATCTCTGTGACCAGACTCCAAAATCATTGCACATAGAGAAGATTTGTTTTTCCCAGTTTATATCTCAGTTTTTGGGCAACCCAAGTCAATTTCACAATATCTGTGCAATACTGAATCACTGGAAAGAAGTAATTATTTAGTATGTTTGTTCAATTTTGTTTTCTCTTGAGCTATTGTTTTCCATAAAAAGTGAGATGACCAACAGAATTGCAGGTAAAATCCCCAGAGAGAATATTATTCGTTAATTCATTCAAACTATTATTTAGCACCTAATATGTATGAAACATTGTGCTTGATGCAGGGTGGAGTGAGAATGCAGAATGTTGGTAGCAGGAGGGATGTTATATAAGGTCAAGGGAAGAAAGTTCATTACTGATAGGGAGAGGTGGAATTGGTTGGGCTTTAAAGGAGGGTTAGAAATTCAGTGGGTAAAAGAAGTCATTTCAGGCATGGAACAGTCTGAACAAAAGTAAGGAAGTAGGAAAGCACCTGGCATGTTCAAGGGGGATTATGTTGTATGATCTGACTACAGTAAACAGTACATGGAGGAGAGTAATAAGAGAGAAATTTAGGTAGATAGTGTACTGCCCGATTGTGAAGGGCTTTCTGTGCCAAGTAGAAGTATCTGAACTTTCATCCTGGAGAGGGATTTGAGCAGAAGAGAGATATAGCCATATAGATTAGTGTGACATCTATTTCTGTGAGCAAGTACCATCTTCATCAAAGCAATCAATGATGATATTTAGCTGATCTGTTCACCAAAATTTTCTGCAAAGAATAATCTCATTCAGTTAATGTTTTCTCAGGTCCCCATCCATGTTGACAGGCATGCTCCATTGGAGTATTGCAGAAAACGTGCATAAAGAGAAGATTTTGAGATAGTCTAGTCCAGCTTTCTCATTTTGCAAGGAAAGGAACTGAGGACTCAAGAAAAGCAGTGACTGGTTTCACATCTCACAACAAATTAGTGACAGAGTCAGGATTGGAATTTGTCCTAAGTCCAATTTTCTCTCCATGAGTTCAGGGAGTCTGATGCAATATTTTCCAGATCTCTTTCTGTCTTGCTTAATTCACAATGATAAGCTAGGAAGAGAGCTGAGGGAGCAGAGCTCTTCTCCTTTCCTTTTTTCCTGTCAGCAAGCAGCCATCATGGTTTAAACTATTCTTATCCCTCTCCAATTGCTAGCACAGAAGAACAAAACTGCCAAATGTCTCACCAAATCAAAATGGCGTCCTCCTAGAAAAAGATGGAAGATGAGAGGGAAAGATGTGGGTGATTCTTTTCTATTTAGTTTGCCATTGAACTGTACATCTTTTATATTCTGTATTGGTTGGGTAGAGGAATGGATTTGGACTCTTATGTCCTGGGTTCAAGTCTTGCCTCCACCATTGGCCACATGATCTTGTACATGGCACTTTAACTCTCTAGGCCTCAGTTTCTCTCTCTGTCTAATAATAGGGTTGGACCAGATAATTCCAAAGGCCTTTTCTAACTCCAAATATTTTATTACTCATATTTATAGTGAGCTTTATGATTTTCTGAGTACTTTATTATGTCATTTGATCTTCAAAACTTGTGTAGCAAATGTCAGTAATATTCTTTTCCCCTTTTTATAAAGCAGAAAAAATTTTCAAAGGATGTACCCAGTGAAAAGATTCCTAAGACTTAGTCAGGAGGGACTTAGAGTTTTAAGGGTCTTTAGTGATCATCTGGTTCAGTCCTCTCATTTTACAATTAAGGAAACTCGGACAACAATTAAGTGACTAGCCCAGCTAATAAGTGTCTGAGGCCAGATTTGAATTCAATTCATCCTAACTCCAGGCCCAGCTTCCTATCTATAGCACTCTTCAGGTGAGGAGCTATGGGTCTGGAGCAAGAGAGCCTAAACTGGAATCCCTCTTTTAATGTTTATTACATATGATTTTGGCAAGTCACTTAAATTCTTTAAAAACATTGCTACTCCTATTTTGTTGAGGAGGAAACGAGCTCAGAAAGGAGAAATGATTTGTAGAGAACAAAGCAACAACAGCAAGCAAATTTCATTATGGTGATCGGGCTCTGGGCCTGGAGTCAGGAAGGCCAGGATTCAAATCTGACCTCAGACAATTTCTAATTGTGTGACTGTGGGCAAGTTACTTAATCTTGCCTCTGTTTTCTGAGGCAATTTCCACAATTTGGGGATAATTATAACACTTGCATTCCAAGATTGTTAATGAGTATAAAGTTCAATAATAATTCTAAGGCACCTATATAGTTTCTGGCACAAAATAAATAAAGGTTAGCTATTATTATCATCATCATCATTTTGATTTTCTATTAAAATGTATAGCACAACAGCTTCCACAAGCAAAATCTCACATTATTTTAATTCATGCCGTTTGACAAAGATATGCATTGTGGTTTTTTCTTTAGGATTTTTTTTCAGAGATATTTTCTTCTGGAAATACTGAATTAAAAGCCAGAAAGAGACCTGAGTCTTTTCAGAGTGCAATTGGAGTCCTCTCTTGAACAGTAGTCTTCCCCTGGTCTCTGTCTTCTCAAGGGATAACCTTTCTGATATCAGAACAGAATGTAGCTCATAGTCATCTTCTTAAGCCTTGTTCTCTGGACTTAATAGCCCTTAGGATATTAGTGAATTTGAGGACAGAAGTTTGGGGAATTCTTTTGAGGTGAGCTGGGCAATAATTCTTGATCCTAATCTGAAAAGGAGAGAGAAGAGGCTTTTATATACACATGTCAAGAATAGTCCTGCCTGTTGGGGGACTTGATGTTTTCCAAGTATAGGGAAATCCTTGTGTCTTGTCTCTGTATCTCTTATTTTGATCTCTAATCTCTATTACTTTATTTTATGTCTATTTCTCTCCATCTCCTAACTCTATATATCTTATTTCTCTATATGTTAGCTCTTTTGCTATATCTCTTTTATTTTTCTCTCACTATTATCTCACCTCTTTCTCTTTTATTTGTATAAATTTCTTTCTTCTTTCTTCTCTACTCCTCTCCTTCTTCTCCCTTTTTCCTTCTCCCTCTCTCCCTCCCTCCTCCCCCAGGTATACAGTGCTGAGCTTAAAATCAGGAAAATTTAAGTTCAAATCTGGTATTACTAGCTTACTAGTATGAATCTTGTGCAAGTCATTTCTCCTCCTGTTTACTTCAGTTTTCTCCACAGTAAAATGGGAATGATAATAATGTCATCTGCTTCCCAAAGTTGTTATGAGATTGAAATGAGATAATGATTGTAAAACATTTAGCACAGTTCCTGATACATAGTAGGCACTTAATAAATGTCTCCCTTTTCTTTACTATATGAAGTATTTAGCCTTAGGGTAACATGAATAACTACTTATTTGATTCTTGAGAGGTCATTAGATGTATTGGAACTAGGGATTCAAGGGAGGCATTTGATAAAGTGAAAAGGAATATTTTTGGAGTATTACATGAAAGAACTCCGGATGTCTAGGTTCATCCTGACCAAAGTTGATTAGAGAATGAATCCCTGATCTGCATGCAAACTTAGAGCAGGGTATAGGGAGGCCAAGTGTGTTAAATGTTGGAGCATTTCTACCTTCTAGTGCCTACCATGAGATAGGCCTCTCTGTGACAATTACATCCAGAGATAGGACTGTCAGTGATGACTCTTGCTATCTCAGATGTTGTATGGGATGCCAGAAGAAACACATCTCTAAGGAGTAATGGCTGATTCCCTTTACTGAAAGCTAAGGGGAACCACAGGTAGAGTGGAAAATGATAGTTTACTGTAGAGATCAAATGAACAGAACCTCAAAGGAGGTAAACACTTCCCCAGCCTGGACTGTAGAAAGCTACCATAAGAAATAGATACTGAAGATCCACAGTAAAGGTGGCATTTAATGATAAACTTCACCAGGGCATGACCACAAATCATTGAGACTACTGGCTGTTGGGACAGAATTTTTTTATAGATAGTTATTTTTCATGAGCTCTGTTGTGAGCCCCATTCTTTTTCCTGTAAATCAACATCTCTCCCCTTTATTGAACTTTATGAGCTGGGACCTTTGTAGGGTGAGATGATGAGAAGTCACCAAGTGGTATTAGTTAGGAGTAATGAGAGAAGTGAGGAGTTTCTCAAAGTGTACTCAGATACTTTTGTACTATATGAGAGACTGATATAAAAGTTACATGATGGAATAATGATGCAAATTAAAAATTGTTACTTCTTGTATTCTGGCAAAGTATATTCTTTTTGCAAGACTTCTTTAAAATTATATCTTAAACCACCTGATACAGTGGGGAGAGTCTTAGACTTTGAACCAGACTTGAGTTGGAGGCTAAACACTGCAATTTATGATTTGTATAACTACAGTGAAGTTGGTTATCATCTTGAGGCCTCAGTTGTCTCATATTTTAGAAATTCAGTGATGTGTAATTTTATCAGAGTGAACAATTCTTTTATGAGAGCATATCATATAATTCTCACATATTCTAGTATATAGTCTTATGAGTTGCTATGGTTGGAATAATCCTTGATAGCTAAGTTTCTAGTGCTGAACTTCTTTGCTTAGACTCTGGCCCTTAGAAAAGAGGTATAGACTGTTGCCAGGCTTCATTTAATAATACTGGAATTTGAACACTATGGGTGGGGGCTTCAAGAACTCAGCATATACCTATATGACAGTGAGTTGCTAAAGAATTTCAACTGGTTCTTCACTTAAAAAGTAGGGTTTATACATTCACACAGACGTGGAGTACAGAGAATGTATAAATGAATGAAGCTTTTATTTGGCAGTTATCATTTTCCAGGCATTCTACTAAGGTCTAAATATGCAAATGCAAGCAGGCAAGACAATCTTTGCTTTCAAAGAACTTTTGTTATAATAGGAGAAGATAATACATAAATAGGAGATAAGGGGTAGAGAACAGATATAATGATGTAGTTTAGAAGTGTAAGGGAAGTAATGTAAAGACCTGCTTCTGGGCAAGATAACTATCAAGTCTGGGGTCTCAGGGACAGTCAAGATTCTGGTTGGAGAGGGATAAAGATAACCAAAATTCAAAGGACAAGTTTGTTGTTTTTTTTTAACTTTAAAATACTGCAGAAATGAGTTAATTGTTACTAAAATTGATCATATGGTAGAAAGATCAGAATGTCTACTTTACCTATAAAGTGAATGCAGAATGACCAGATCCTGCAAAATATGACAAATATATGTTACAATCCCAGGACAAGAGAGGTCCTTCCAAAGAAGGAAACATAAAGACTTTTATAAGAATCCTTAAATGAATCAGCACAAGTTTAAAATTTATGATTTATGATATATGAGATAATTTTGGGTTTTCAAAGGCTTCTTCAGTGGAATGCAGATTTTATTATGATCAAGAGATCATGAGTATAGTCTTGGGGACAGACAGTGCCTGCTCCAGCCTGATTACTAATTGATCAGATGATTAATTCTTTGCAGAGAACTCAAAGACAAGCACAAAATAGACCTAGGAGAGTTTCATTCCTGGGGTGACAATAGCAGATTGGTAGATAAAGGGACTAATGGTATAAAGAATCATACAGTTTTTAGACATTCATAAGCATTACTTAGATTGTTGGCAACTTAAATGTGAAGTCCTTGTTCGAGAACTAACAAGCTGACATATCACTAGAAGAGCTAAACCATATATTAATAAAATCATTATAAATGAAACCAGAAGACACAAGAATTATAGCTCAAACAGCCAGGACAGATCATAGATTCTCTTTGGAGGCAAATAAAATAATTGGGAGATTTTTTTTAATCATTTATCCAAAGGCATTACTTCATGAGATGGTTGTCTTGTCTTACAGAGCTTATGATTATAATTTTAAAAAAGACTATCAAAATTACAGTTTTAGTGACAAGATATATCACAGAAGATGCAGTGATAGAAAAATTCCATGATGGACTTAAGTCCCTCTAATAATATTTTGACAGCAGTTTCTAATAATCATCATCATAAGATTCTCTAATAAACATTTTTATATTTGTTGACTTCTATACAAAGGTAGTCATAGAGACAGTTGGTAAAGAATGTTGGAAGTTGTGTCTCAGGACAAAGAGATAAAAGAAGACAAAGTTTTGTTGGTTACAGACAAGTCTTACACCTATAAATAATCAATACTTTAAGAAGAGAGAAAGGAAGACCATCTATGCCAAATATCTAATACTCTAATACCTTATTATAAAAAAAGAAATTTACTTAGCAGACGGAGCATGTGTTTAGCTTCTGATGTGGGAGTAACTTCTAAATCTTTTCTTTTAAAATGATGATGTTTTATCTTTGCATTAATAAGTAATTTGATAGATTTAAAAGAAAAGATGAAGCTGAGAAAAGATGTAATATGAAATTTAGAAAAGCAATTGATGCTGAAAGATGAAAAGTACATAAAGTAACTGATTGGCATGAACTGCCACCATTTCCTGTGAAAATTTCATCAATATAAAGTTATGACCACAACAAGGAGGTCAAAAGAATCTTAAAATTGTCTTAGTCAGCCAGCAATTGATTCCTTTGGAGAAACCTTGGAGTGAAGAGCAACACCTAGTTAGGATATAAACCCATTTTTAAGGGTTCACAGAGGAAGATAGTGGAAAACTATAAGCAATCTTGTCTCATAGAGTGAAGAATGGTAAAGTAATAAAGACATTTGCAGATAGGTTGAAAATCATTTAAGCCAAATTATCCCCAAAGCCTTTAAAAGTGATATTACAAGTAAGATAGGGAAGACACTAAAAATGAAAAAAATCTATAAAAATATTTTCTTCATGAATGACATTAGAACCTTCCCATCTAGATATTAATGCCAAGTTTGACATATGCTTCATGAAGAAGTAGAAATGACACTAAAACAAACATAAGAACAACTGGATCAAAGAAGCTATGTGTTGGAAATAACACAATTTTGAGGCCATTGAGGGATTTATTTATAAGCTGTATCAAAGAAGAAAAGATTTCAGCTTTTCAGTATCATGGACATACTATTGAATGGTATAAGTATTTAAAAACAATTAAAAGAATATTAGCAACTACTGATCTATACTTTCTTATCTTTACATCTTTATGAAAATCATCTGTGGACTAAGAAAACTATGGAAATGGATGTTATTGTGATTTGTTTTTCTACTATATAATCAAAATGCTGCTGCCTTCCAAAAAAAGTTTCTCTAATCCATATATTGCAGTCGTTTAAGATCCTTCAATAAACTCAATAAGAGTTTATTGGCGGGCAGCTAGGTGGTGCAGTGCATAGGGCACCAGCCCTGAAGTCAGGAGGACCTGAGTTCAAATCTGGTCTCAGACACTTAACATTCCCTTGTTGTGTGACCCTGGACAAGTCACTTAACCCCAATTGCCTCAGCAAAAAGCAAAAAAAAAAAATTATTGGCTCCATTGTTATAGAAGCTGCTCATGCACAATTCAAATAAGAGAGATTCATTATAGATAATGAGATTCTGCACATGTTAATCTTTGCAGATGGCATCGTACTGTATTGTCTTGCATTAAGCCCTAGAACATTATAAAATAATGTTTGGTGACTACAGAGAATTTGGTCTTATAAATCCATTCAGGAGAAATGAAGTGGATGATGAATGACCAGTGTCCAGACTATGTTACATAGGTAAATAGTCTTTTGAATTGGCCCATCAGTACGTTTCCCTTAGACATATCCTGCAATTGTAGAGAATAGTGCCTTGAATTGAGTAGAAGCCTGAGAAATTGTAATTTGTGAAATTACATAGCTCTTTTGGTGATACCAAACATCTACGTAAAATGAAACTACAATATTTTTAACATTAATGTATTAATAATCTTATTTTTTAAAATTTTATTTTATTTGCAAAACATATGTATGGGTAATTCTTAAACATTAACCTTTACATAGCTTTCTGTTATAGATTTTTCCTCCCAACTCCCCACCCCTCCCCTAGATGACAGGATATCCACTCCATGTTAATTATGTTTAAATATTTGGCAAATCGAATATATGTATACATATTTCCCAACTTATCATTGTTGTGCAAGAAAAATCATATCTACACAAAAGACATATCAGATAAAGGAAACACAATGTAAGCAAACATCAATTAAGAGTATGAGAATGTTATGTTGTGGTCCACATTTCACATCCCTCTCTTGGGTGTATATGGCTTTCTTCAGTGAACGATTGGAAGTGGTTTGAAACATTTCATTGTTGAAGAGAACCATGTCCATCAGAATTGATCGTCATATAGTATTGTTGTTGCCGTGTATAATGATCTGGTTCTGCTCATTTCGCTCAGCATCAGTTCATACAAGTCTCTCCAGGCCTCTCTGAAATCGTCCTGCTGGTCATTTCTTACAGAACAATAATATTCCATAATATTCATATACCATAATTTATTCAGCCATTCTCCAATTGAAGGGCATCCATTCAGTTTCCAGTTTCTAGCCACTACAAAAAGGGCTGCCACAAACATTCTTGCACATGTGGGGCCCTTTCCTTCCTTTATGATTTCTTTGGGATATAAGCCCAATAGAAATGCAGCTGGGTCAAAGAGTATGCACAGTTTGATAACTTTTTGAACATAGTTCCAAATTGCTCTCCAGAATGGTTGTATCTTTTCACAGCTCCACCACCAATGCATCAGTGTCCCAGCCTTCCCACATCCCCTCCAACATTCATCATTAACTTTTCCTGTCATTTTAGCCAATCTGACAGGTGTG
>JAJPUD010006384.1:0-17049 GCA_023553655.1 Myrmecobius fasciatus
TTCACTGAAGAAAGCCATATACACCCAGAGAGAGGGATGTGAAATGTGGACCACAACATAACATTCTCATACTCCTTGATTGATGTTTGCTTACATTGTGTTTCCTTTATCTGATATATCGTTTGTGTAGACAAGATTTTTTTTTGCACAACAATGACAAGTTTGGAAATATGTATACATATATTCGATTTGCCAATATTTTAACATAATTAACATGTAGTGGATATCCTGCCAACTAGGGGAGGGGTGGGGAGTTGGGAGAAAAATTTGTAACGGAAAGCTATGTAAGGGTTATTGTTGAGGAATTACCCACACATATGTTATGCAAATAAAAAAAATAATAATTTCACATGTATAATCAATATATTGCTTGATTTTTCAGTGGGTGGGGGAAAGAGTGAAAGGGAGGGAGAGAATGTGAAACTCAAAATTTTTTCAAAAGGGATGCTTAAAATAAACAATTTGAAAAATTAATACCCAAACCAAAAAAACACACACCACAGTCCCCCAGCAAAAACAAAACACTAGAAGAACTGGGAGTTTTTTATATCAGCTTTTCATTTTTCCAAATACATGCAAAAATAGTTTTCAACATTCATCTTCACAAAACCTTGTTTCAGTTTTTTTCTGTCTTCTCCCCCAACACTCTCTCCTAGACAGTAAGCAATCCACTATACATTAAAAATGTACAATTCTTCTAAACATATTTCCATATATGTCATGCTATACAAGAAAAATCAAACCAAAAGAGAAAAAATAACCAAGCAAGCAAACAACAACAACAAAAAGGTGAAAATACTATGCTTTGATTCAGATTCAGTTTCCATATTCTCTCTTTGGCTATAGATGGCTTTTTTCATTACAAGTCTACTGGAATTGCCTTGAATTACCTCATTGTTGAAAAGAACCAAGTCCAACACAGTCGATCATCACATAAAATTGTTGCTGCTGTGTACCGTGTTCTTTTGGTTCTATTCATTTCACTCACACATTAGTTCATGCAAGTCTTTCCAGGCTTTTCTGAAATCAGCCTGTTCATCATTTCTTATAGAACAATAATATTCCATTATATTCATATGTTATAAAGCAAGAAGAACTGGAATTTAAAAATACTTCACAAGACCAAGCTGTGTCCATTGATACAGTGTATTTTATTATATTTATATTTTTATAAATATTTGTTTATATTTATATTTTTCTAAAAATAAATATTTTATATTTATCCTTACATGTATATGTATATTATATGCACATACTTAAGAATGCCATGGATGAAAATATGAAAAAAGGACAAAAAGCATTTTGCAAAAAAATAGTTTTGTAGCAGACCTTCACATTTATGGTCATGAAAATAAAATTTACTGTGGAGATCAATGGTGTGTTTGTTCCTGTTTGGTTACATGAAAACATCTGACTTGATTGTGCAAAATTCAGACTTTTCTCCAAAAAAAAAAGTCTCTCATTAATGTTTATCAAAAAACATTCCTTGTTAGATAAACAATTGCCAATCAATGCCAATCAGGAATTTAGTGAAGGCAAACTCCCTTACTCCAGAGGCAGCCCATACCATTTTTGGATTAGCTCAACTTATTAGGAAAATTTCCATAGCAACAATCTTAAAATTTTCTCCTATTTCTCCTAATTTTGCCCTCTGGAACCAAAAAGAACAAGTTTATTCTTTTTTTTTCATTGAGACAGTTCTTTTAAATACTTGAAGATAACTATCAAAGATCCTTGTTCTCTGGGCTAATTATCCTCAAATCCTTCAACCATAACTAAAAGAAAACTTTGATCAAGCAAAAGAACACCACCTCACACTATATTCAAACTCACAAAAAGAATAAACTCTGAACAAATCATGATTATTAGTTGAATGAGAAAATATTGGGCTAGTGTATACATGTATGTATTAATCTTAACAGTATTTTGGAAAGGAATGCAACAGATGATAATCTACAACTGAATAGTTCTAGAAGTCTAAAATTGAATAGTAAGGGAAGAGTGGAATGCAAGATCACAGATGACCACAGATAACCAAGAGCCAACATTTCAGCAGCCAGTTAGGCTATGTAACTGCATCATGTGAAATGACAACTTTTACTCCAAGGGCAGTGGTGAGTTATTGTAAACAAGCAGCACAATTACCAAAGCTAGCACACACACACAATGAGGGCAAGAAAAAGGAGGTAGGAAAACCAAGTGGTAGGAACAGAGGATAAAAAAATGGATAAACCGTGTATACACTAATATGCATTATTGGGAAATATTAAAATATTCCCAACAAGGCAAGGCTTCTATTTTGTAGATTCACTCTGGAAAATTTACTGAAGGACATTAGCAAAAATAACAGGGTTACTTTTTCTCCTCCATAACCAATTCTCAATAGTAGTTCCTATAACTATTCCAAACTTCCCCATTTGAAAATAGTTAGTTGGAGTATACAGAAACTATTCCTCACCCTCAGGTTTAGAAACTTTAGATTAAAGGGCCAGGATAGGGGAGAAGAATCATTGAGAAACTGATTCATCTCACATAAGATCATAAGTCTGAGTGTCTACCAGAACTAAAAGCCTAAAAATTCAAGGCAGTATGAGGGCACCATCTACTGTAATAGCTAGCAAGAAAGAGCTGTTTTAATGTCCTAAACACAATAAATCGCATTTATATGGTGCTTTAAGGTTTGAAGCACTAAAGAAAAAACCCAGACTAAAAATTTCTACTTCATTGAGCATTTATTGATAATTATGAATATGTTATAGGATCATAGATTATAGAGATATAATTAATCCTGATACCCAACTTCTTTACTTTATACATAAAATTGAGACCCAGAGAAGTGAAGTGATTCATCAAGATCACACAGATTCAAAGTGTCAGAATCAGACTCTCAATCCAGGTCTTTTGACCCTTGAACTCTTTAAACTGAGGTTCCACATTTCTATTTTTAAATGTCTAGTTCATTTTCATTTCTATAGATAATTATAACTATTTTAAAATAGTTTTTTATAGTCTATAAGCTGCTTTAAATCCAGTAAGGCCTATAAAGCTAATTGGTTTTCATTCCCATCTTACAAATGAGAAAACTAAAAGAATAGAAAAGTTAAGTGGTTACAGAAAATCATTCCCAGAATAATACACCATGACCAAGTAGGATTTATACCAGGAATGCAGGGATGGTTCAATATTAGGAAAACTATTAACATAATTGACTATATCAATAACCAAATTAACAAAAAAATATGATAATCTCAATAGATGCAGAAAAAGCATTTGATAAAATCCAACATCCATTCCTATTAAAACACTAGAGAGTATAGGAATTAATGGACTTTTCCTTAAAATAGTCAGTAGCATCTATTTAAAACCATCAGCTAGCATCATATGTAATGGTGATAAACTGGAACCATTCCCAATAAGATCAGGGGTGAAACAAGGTTGCCCACTATCACCATTACTATTCAATACTGTATTAGAAATGCTAGCTTTGGCAATAAGACAAGAAAAAGAGATTAAAGGAATTAGAGTAGGTCATGAGAAAACCAAATTATGACTCTTTGCAGATGATATAATGGTCTACTTAAGAGAACCCTAGAGAATCAACTAAAAAGCTATTAGAATTAATCTACAACTTTAGCAAAGTTGCAGGATACAGAATAAATCCACATAAATCATCAGCATTTTTATACATCACCAACAAAATGCAACAGCAAGAAATATAAAGAGAAATTCCATTCAAAATAACTATCAATAGTATAAAATATTTGGGAATATATCTGCCAAGGGAAAGTCAGGATCTATATGAGCAAAACTACAAAACACTCTCCACACAAATAAAGTCAGATTTAAACAATTGGAAAAACATCAAGTGCTCTTGGATAGGTCGAGTGAATATAATAAAGATGGCAATACTACCTAAACTAATCTATTTATTTAGTGCTATACCAATCAGACTCCCAAGAAATTATTTAATTGACTTATAAAAAATAACAACAAAATTCATCTGGAAAAACAAAAGGTCAAGAATTTCAAGAGAATTAATGAAAAAAAATGCAAATGAGGGTGGCCTAGCTGTACCAGATCTAAAACTATATTATAAAGCAGTGGTCACCAAAACCATTTGGTACTGGCTAAGAAATAGAGTAGTGGATCAGTGGAATAGGTTAGGTTCACAAGAAAAAATACTCAATGACAATAGTAATCTACTGTTTAATAAACCCAAAGACCCCAGTTTTTGGGATAAAAACTCACTATTTGACAAAAACTGCTGGGATAATTGGAAACTAGTATGGGAGAAATTAGGCACTGACCCACACCTAACACCATATACCAAGATAAGGTCAAAATGGATTCATGATCTAGGCATAAAGAATGATATTATAAACAAATTAGAACAATGTAGGATGGCTTACCTCTCAGACCTGTGGAGGGGGAAGGAATTTGTGACCAAAGAAGAACTAGAGGTCATCATTAATCACAAAATAGATAAGTTTGACTATATCAACTTAAAAAGTTTTTGTACAAACAAAATGAAGGCAGACAAGATTAGAAGGGTAGCAGTAAAATGGGAAAATATTTTTACATTCAAAGGTTCTGATAAAGGCCTCATTTCTAAAATATATAGAGAACTGACGCAAATATATAAGAATTCAAGCCATTCTCCAATTGATAAATGGTCAAAAGATATGAACAGACAATTTTCAGACGAAGAAATTGAAACTATTTCTAGTCACATGAAAAGGTGCTCCAAATCACTATTGATCAGAGAAATGAAAATTAAAACAACTCTGAGATACCACTACACACCTGTCAGATTGGCTAAAATGATAGGAAATGATAATGATAACTGTTGGAGAACATGTGGAAAAACTGGGTCATTGATACATTGTTGGTGGAAATGTGAACAGATCCAACCATTCTGGAGAGCAATTTGGAACTATGCTCAAAAAGTTATCAAACTATGGTATATGAATGTTATGGAATATTATTGTTCCGTAAGAAACGACCAACAGGAGGATTTCAGAGAGGCCTGGAGAGACTTGCATGAACTAATGCTGAGTGAAATCAGCAGAATCAGGAGAACATTATACACAGCAACAAGACTATACGATGATCAATTCTGATGGACATGGTTCTCTTCAATAAAGATGTGATTCAAACCAGTTCCTATTGTTCAGCGATAAAGATAGTCATATACATCCAGAGAGAGGCCTGTGTTTTGTAAATAAAAAGCTTTATTAAAAAAAAAAAAGAAAATGCATATAACATAATAACATCTATCTCACAGAGTTGATGTGAAGAATGAATGAGATAATAAATATAAAAATGCTTTGTAAAACTTAAAAAAAAAAAAGTTATCAAACTGTGCATACCCTTTGACCCAGCAGTGTTTCTACTGGGCCTATATCCCAAAGAGATTTTAAAGGAGGGAAAGGGACCCACATGTGCAAAAATGTTTATGGCAGCCCTTTGTATACTAGCAAGAAACTGGAAATTGAAAGGATGCCCATCAATTGGAGAATGGCTGAATAAATTATGGTATATGAATGTTACGGAATATTATTGTTCTGTAAGAAACAACCAGCAGGATGATTTTGGAGAGGCCTGGAAAGACTTGCATGAACTGATGCTGAGTGAAATCAGCATAACCAGGAGAACATTATACACAGCAATAGGACTATATGATGATCAATTCTGATGGACATGGTTCTCTTCAACAATGATGTGATTCAAACCAGTTCCTACTGTTCAGCGATGAAGATAGTCATATACATCCAGAGAGAGGCCTGTGGGAACTGAGTGTGGACCACAACACAGCATTTTAACACTTTCTGTGAATATTTCCCGCGCATTTTGTTTCCCTTCTTAGGTTGTTTTTTTTTTTTCTTCTCTTTCTAGATCTGATGTTTCTTGTGCAGTAAGATAACTGTATAGATATGTATACATATATTGGATTTGTCATATGATTTATCATATTTAGCATGCATTAGATTACCTGTCATCTAGGGGTAGGGGGTGGGGGGAAGGAGGGGAAAAGCTTGGGAAAAAAAAGTTTTTTGCAAAGGTCAATGTAGAAAAATCACCCATATGTTTTGTAAATAAAAAGCTTTTAATAAAAAAAAGAAAAAAAAAGTTAAGTGGTTTTATGAACAGGCACAACTGTAGTAAGCAAAATAGATAGACCCCAAATTCAACTCTTCTATAATCTTCCCATTACCTTAAGCTGTCTCTCACAACTAACATTTTAAACTTTTTCAGGCATGAAAACCAAACATTAAAATATCTCTTTTTGAAACAAAACAGCAGCAGGGTTTGTTTTGTTTTGTTTTTTAAAGTTTAGAGTGGGCAACCATTAAACATAAGCTCAACTTTTATGGATGCCAAAAAACAGAAATGACTTATTAAGTATTTCAAGTGAACAAAATTATGACTTTCATTTAAATGCCCTCTAATATTATTTAATTTTTTTAAAACCAAAAACTTAAATTTTCATATCATCCTGAAGTCCTTTCCCTTTTCTCTGGAGCTGGCATTTACTCTCTTATGCTGAAAAGTGCAAGACTGGAACAACCAGAATGTTTAATTAATAAGATACTCAAACTCTATAAATCTTAGTGAAGCTTAACAGCATTCCCAATGCCTCCATTCCTCTGGGATATGCAGTCAACCCACTGGTGAAAATAATAATTCCCCTCTCAAGTTCCTTGCTCTGGGGCACAGAAGATTAATTAAGTGTATTTTCTCCTTCACATGTGCAGTTCTGAAAGAAAAAGACCATACTCTCTGCTGTATTAGAGAGACAAAGGGAAATGACACAATGGATGAATGACTTTCCTGCTCATTCTTTTGGGTAAATAATTCAAATAATGTATATTTCAAGAACAAAGCAAAGGGACTCAGATCAGTCTATATTGGTTTACATTCAATGTCAAGAGACAGACAAAAAATACCAAACAGGTAATAAGAGCAACATCTCTCAATTCTAATGCAAACTGAGAAAATGCTTAGTTTGGAAGTCTTTTTTTGAGGGGGAAAGAGATACTACTTTAGAGAAGCAACTCCTCAGCAACAAATCACTGTTATTCTTTCAGTATCTAAAATTATTGAACAATATTCCAAAAGCAAGCCTCTCCCCTTGGAGAGTTAGTGGGAATCATTAGAAGTAATATAAATTCTTTGAAATTTTGAAAGCAGACTTCACTTATGTAGCCATAATACATTTAAGGACATAGAAAAGCTGCCAGAATTTGACATCAATTGAGAAAACGTGGATCCAATCTAAGCTTTTGCTAGATATCTCTCTGCACATCTGTGAATTCACAAAGCAAAAGAGAAATGCACAGGCTTACTCACTTTGGCCTATGGATTTAGAGATGTTTCCCTTTTAAGTAGAAAACTCAATATGTGTTGACAATTGTTCTCAACAAACAGTTGTTCCAATCTATCATTTTGTAGTGGACTCAGGAAGGATATCCAATGAAACAGACAACTTTGGTCATCTACAAACTCAACTCCAGCAGTGACAAGTATTTATTGAAGCATTTACTTAGCATAGGCTCATAATTTGGCTAACTACTAGGGATACAAAGACAAAAAAATAAACAGTCCTGTCAGGAAAAAACAAACAAACAAACAAAAAACATCCTCATATTCTATTGGGAAAAATCATGTATACAAATAATCCATACATGAACAATTATTTCCAATGGAGTAGTCAGGAGATGTTGATAACAGTGATGGCTAAAAAACTCTAATTTGAAATAGCAGTGGAGATTCTATTTCAGAAGTTGGGTCTATGAAAATGGAGATATTGCTTTACAGTCTGGCTTATAACCTCATCATTCAGCTGAACTGCATTCCAAAGTAATCAATGATCTCTTAATTGCTAAATCTAACCCTTATTCTTCCTGATTTCTTTGTAATTTTTCCTGATACTGACAATTGGACAATGCTGAACCCCATGGGCTCTTTGTGACTCTGGTCTCTCTTAGTTCTCTTCCTTCTGATTTGACTGTTCCTTCTCAGTATCCTTTGGTAGATCATTGATACTACAAGCCATAACTATAAGTATACCACTATGTTCAATCTTGGCCACTCATTTCTTCTATTTATACCTTCTCATTTGATCCCATGGATTTAATCATTACTCCTATTTAGATAATTCTTACCTGTAGTGATGGAAATAGAAATATAATGATAGAGAGTGAGACAGAGAGACAGAGACAGAGAAAGAGACAGAAAGACAAAGACAGAGAGAAACATTTGTATGTCTATATTTCCCCTACTATTCTCTCTCCTTTCCTCCACTTCAGACTGAACAATTTCTTATTGAATGAATATTCCAAATGAATATCTTATAAATATTTGAAACTCAATATTTTCAGAACAGAATCCATTATCTCCCACCACCACCAGCACAACACATACACACACACACACACACACATACACACACATACACACACACACACACACACACACACAACTCCCTCTCTATTCCTGCAGAGGGAACCATCATAAAGGTTTACAACTTTAGCATCAACATCAAATCCTCATTGTCACTGACCTCACATATTCAATTAACTGGCAAATACTGTCATTTCTAATTCTTTTTTTTTTATTAATACTTTTTATTTGCAAAACATATGTATGGGTAATTCCTAAACATTAACCCTTACAAAGCTTTCTGTTACAAATTTTTCCCCCCTACTCCCCACCCCTCCCCTAGATGGCAGGATATCCTCCGTTTTATGGGAGATTTCATCCCATTCACATTCACAGTTAAAATGACTATATATTTCCTGCCATCTTATTTACCCAAAGTTATAATTTTCTCTTCCCTTTCCCTTTACTCCCTTCCCCCCTCCCCAGTATTTTGTTTTTGATGACCACCTCCCTCTAACAGTCCTCCCCCCTTTAGAACCCTCCCTCTTTTTTACACCTTTCCCCTAATCCTTCTAATAATTTATCCCTTTCTTTTCCTCCTTTCCCTCCTACTTCCCAATACAGAGGGCCAAGTTTTCCCCTGAAATCAAATGCGTCTGATATACTCTTTTAGAGACCAATCTAATGAGAGTAAGATTTACACAATACTCATCACCCTCCCTTCTTTCCCTCAATTATATTAGATTTTCTATGTCTCTTCATGAGACTTTGCCTTATTTTACCTCCTTTTTATTTTTACTTTATTTTACCTCCTTTCCCCTCCCCCCCCTTTTTTTATAGTATGATATACCTTCCACCTCTAATTTCTTTTTGATTATTATCAAAGTAAAATCAAATTATACCCCCATTCTTTAAGGATATCCCTAGTAGAGATAAAGTTCTCGAGAGTTCTTTCCTTTTTACCTTTTTACGCTTCTCTAGAGTTCTGTGTTTGGAGGTCAAATTTTTTGTTCAGATCTGGTCTTTTCATTAGAAATAGGTGAAATTCTCCTGTATCATTGAATGACCATCTTCTTCCCTGGAAGATGATGCTCATTCTAGCTGGATAGCTTATTCTTGGCTATAATCCAAGTTCTTTTGCCTTTCAGAATATCTGATTCCAGGCCCTTCGATCCTTCAATGCAGAAGCTGACAGATCCTGTGTAATTCTAATTACAGTTCCTTGGTATTTGAACTGTTTCTTTCTAGCTGCATGCAATATCTTTTCCTTGGTGCGATAGTCCTGAAATTTGGCCACGATATTCTTTGGGGTTTTAATTTTGGGGTCTCTTTCTGGAGGTGATCGGTGAATTCTTTCAATGCCAACTTTGCCTTCTGATTCTAAAACATCAGGGCAATTCTCTTTCATGATTTCCTGGAAGATAGCATCCAGGTTCTTTTTTTCATCGTGACTTTCAGGGAGTCCAATAATCCTTAGATTGTCTCTCCTGGATCTGTTTTCCAAGTCAGTTATTTTTCCTAGGAGATATTTCATATTTTCTCCTATTTTTTCATTTTTTTGTTTTTGTTTGACTGATTCTTGAAGTCTTATTGAGTCATTCATTTCAATTTGTTCAATTTTAATTTTTAAGGTATTGTTTCCTTCAGCTATCTTTTTTTGCTCCTTTTGTAACTGGCCAATTGAATTTTTTGGTTCATTGCATTCTTTTTTCATTTTGCCAATTTTATTTTTCAGTGAATTGTTATCTTTTTCCAATTCACTATTTTTATTTTGTAGTGAGTTGGTGACTTTTTCCAATTCACCAATTTTGTTTTTCAGTGAATTGTTGTCTTTTACCAATTCACTATTTTTATTTTCCAGTGAATTGGCGACTTTTTCCAATTCACCAGACTTATTTTCCAGTTTTTTACATCTCTGTTGCAGGGCGATATTTCCTTCTTGCACTACTCTCAATTTATTTCCCCAATCTTCTTCTAGCTCTCTTTTGAGATTCTTTATGCAATATTCCAGGTAAGCCTTCTGAAAGGGAGACCAGCTTAAGTCCACCTTTGTGGCTTTATCTGGGATTGTTTTCAGAATCTCAGGATCTGGGGACTTCTCTAGTTTCTCTCCATAAAAGCTGTCTATGGTGAGAGCTCTCTTCTTCTTGCTCATGATTTTGAGCTGAGGTATCAGTCACCAGCAGGGAATTCTGCAGCAGCAACTTCACTTTGCCCTGGGGCAATTTGCCAAGTTGACTTCCGCTCTGGGGCTGATCTCCCTAGATCTGCACTAGGACCACACATTCACATATCCCTCCTGTCATTCCACAGATGACAAAACTGAAGTTCCAGAAAGTTAAATGTCTTCATCAAAGTTACAAAGGCAATCTGTTCACTGACTTGAACCCAGGTCCTCTAAATTCAGAGTTAATGTTCTTTCCACATATATCTAAAAAAGCATACGTTCTTTGACGGCTGAGACTATTTCACTATTTCACTTCAGGATCTAGCCACCTGACTGGCATATAGTTAAAAATTAATGAATGCATAATGATTTGGTTGTCAGGTTGAAAGAATCATAGGTCCAAAAGGAGAAGAGGTTGTCTAAGGTTTGGAAGATATTTTATGTTGACTACTAATTAGATATCCTTAATGATTTAATTTAAATGTATTCATCTTTCTTTTTCTCAAATATTGCCATACAAGAAGAGAATCCTTGAGATGGTCTTATAAAATAGAAAGACAGCAAAACAGAAAATTATTTTATTAACTTTCTCTGTAACCCTAGGCCTTGTTTTTCTGATCTGTAAAATGTATAGATTCTAGTGCTAAATTTTCTTTTTTTTCTTTTTCTTTTTTTTATTAAAGCTTTTTATTTGCAAAACATATATATGGGTAATTCTTCAACACTGACCCTTACAAAGCTTTCTGTTGCAAATTTTTCCCCCTTAGTCCCCACCCCTCCCCTAGATGGCAGGAAGTCTACTACATGTTAATTATGTTAAAATATTTGACAAATCTAGATTAGCTAAAAAGACAGGAAAAGATAGTGAATGTTGGAGGGGATGTTGGAAGGCTGCGACACTGATGCATTGATAGTGGAACTGTGAATGGATCCAGCCATGCTGGAGAGTAATTTGGAACTATGCTCAAAAAGTTATCAAACTATGCATACCCTTTGACCCAGCAGTGTTTCTTTTGGGCTTATATCCCAAAGAGATCTTAGAGGAGGGAAAGGGACCCACATATGCAAGAATGTTTGTGCCAGCCCTTTTTGTAGTGGCTAGAAACTGGAAACTGAATGGATGCCTATCAGTTGGAGAATGGCTGAATAAATTATGGTATATGAATGTTATGGAATATTATTGTTCTGTGAGAAACGACCAGCAGGATGATTTCAGAGAGGCCTGGAGAGACATATTTTAACATAATTAACATGTAGTGGATTTCCTGCCATCTAGGGGAGGGGTGGGGACTAGGGGGGAAAAATTTGTAACAGAAAACTTTGTAAGGGTCAATGTTGAAGAATTACCCATACATATGTTTTGCAAATAAAAAGTTTTAATAAAAAAAAACTTGACAAATCAAATATGAGTATACATATTTTTACAGTTATCTTGCTGTGCAAGAAAAGTTGGATCTACAAGAAAAAAATCTGAGAAGGGAAACATAATGCAAGCAAACATCAATAGAGAGCATGAAAATGTTATGTTGTGGTTCACATTTCATATCCCTCTCTCTGGGTGTATATGGCTTTCTTCACTAAACAATTGGAACTGGTTTGAAACATTTCATTGTTGAAGAGAGCCATGTCCATCAGAATTGATCATCATATAGTCTTTGTTGTTGCCGTGTATAATGATCTCCTGGTTCTGCTCATTTCACTTAGCATCAGTTCATGCAAGTCTCTCCAGGTCTCTCTGAAATCATCCTGCTGGTCATTTCTTATAGAACAGTAATATTCCATAACATTTATATACCATAATTTATTCAGCCATTCTCCAATTGATGGGATCCATTCACTTTCCAGTTTCTAGTCACTATAAAAAGGGCTGCCACAAACAATCTTGTAGCGCTAAATTTTCTAATTTTATAACTCAAGAACAAGAATTACTTAGGCACACTAAGAGTTATACATGATCTCTTCAGTGTGGGAAGTCTCTCTCTGACAGTGCTGATAATGACCCTTTTATCTTAACAAAATCAAATGGATATTGCCTCCATGCTTCCATTTTTCTAATTGATTCTATTTTGTTTTTTATACATTCTTTATCACTGCTGACATTTTGGGACATATTTCATTTGTCTCAGTGTTAAGTTTGGAAATTCCATTTTTCCATAAATTATTCATGGTCTTGAAGTTAAATTTAAAAGTTCAGGTTTCCTGCTAATCTATTTTTGCCTCAATGAAAATTAGTTATCCTTGAAGGATCCAAGTATATTCAGGGAGTGTGTTCTGTTACCTGGTCCACTAACCTGTCCTTGCTGGTAGACTGACTAAGTGAACATTTCTTAGGATGGAAGGAGGGGTTGTTGGAAGTTCCTCCCTCCCACAGTTTGCAGCCAATCATATAGTTCTCATACCAATGAGGCTGCAAGATTTTTATCAATTACATTGTTTTCCCTATCTATGATTCTGCCTCCTATTTTGGAGGATACTCCTCCTTTTCTCTGTAAAAATGATTTGCCTAATTGAGAGACTTATGGCTTGCTAGGGAGCTGAGAAACCCCATTTATTGGTAACTATTAGCTTTACCAATAAACTACATGTGCTCAGAACTTTGGGACTCAGTTTGTCTAATTTGAATCATGAAAATCTCCTTGTTATGCATGGATTTTTATTCATTTGTTCCATAAATACTCTATAAAGAATTTAATCAAGGTACCAGAAGTTTTCCCTTGTTTCGGCATCATATGAATTCATTGGTCATTGGATAAAGACCGCAAATTAAGAGAAGTCACTGTTAATTTATAGATGCTAGACAATCTAAGAACTTTGTGTATTTCATAGGCTCTTTAACTACTCTACCATTATCAATACAAAAGAAAAAGGGTCCTAACAAGACTGAGAGCTATTTTTGATTAATATTCATTTTGTAAATACTCATCAACAAAAAATTAGATTGTCTAATCCTTCCAGTGAATCAGCTCCATATTTAACTGGTCTCCCTGGGGCTGTCCTCGAAACATTTCTAGGCTGAAAGAAATTGTCAAAGCTTGTGCTACATGGACAGTCTTTGAGAATAGGTTTTCTCTATAACACAATGATTTCTATAGATTAAAAAAAGAATTTATATGGGGAAAATAAAGAATGTGCCTTAAAAAATCTCATGGAAGAGTGTAGGAAACTCCAACTAGTCAACTGTGGACTATAATTACCTTCTACATTAATAGCCATTTATCCATTTCAGTTGTGTACAATTCTTCCTGACTCCATTTGGGGGATTTTCTTGGCAAAGACACTGGAGTGGTTTGCCATTTCCGTCTCCTGATCATTTTACATATGAGGAACTGAGAAAAACAGGGTTAAATGGCTTGTCCAGTGCTACACAGCTAATAAGTATCTGAGCCCAGATTTGAACTGAGGAAGATGAGTCTTCCTGATTCCAAGCCCAGCATTCTATCAACTTTGCTATATAACATTCTGCCTCCTAAACTATTTGTGATAATTCATATGGCAAGAAAACCTGACTTTAAAAAAATCATTCAAAAAAGGATCAGGCCATGAAATTATCCTAAGTTATTGCTGGTATTTTTCTTTCTTAAAAAAAAAAAAACTTCTGAGGCTATTAATTTTGGATTATGCCCAACTGTTACATAAAATTTTAGCAATGCATAACTTAATAAATGAAAGATATGTAAAACCATATTCTTTACATTTTTTCAGACATAAGGACAAGGCTTAATGTAGAGATTTCAATATCCTGGAATCAATCTAACACTGACATTTTTACCTGTAAGGTTACTTTTTCTTAGTTAAATTGCATTTTTGTTACAGCAGGACATTAGCCATTACCAACATGTAAAACACTATACAGAAACAGGACTCCTTTCTAAGACGGGTTTTTCAGACCACACAGAAACCAGTCCTATAATGTTAATAACAATCTTGGTCAAAGCCCTCCTACTTCTACCTCTGCTGTCTAAAGAGTAAACCATGAACACACTATATCCTATACTGGAAAGCTGTAAAATATTAAGACAATCAAAAAAGGATATGCCATGCTGGATGGGCTATCTGTGGAAGATTTATAGAAGGACATGGACAAGTAGCATAGAAAACACAAAGGAAAAGAAGAAGCTGTGATCCAAAGCTCATAACTATGAAAAATCACAGAGATCAAAGAATTTGAACAAAATGACAATAAAAAAAATCTATACTTTCATTTCTAACTAAGATGGCATAAAAACAGAAAATCCTTGGCATTTCCTAAAACTATAAGAAAAGGAAAATACTCAATAAGAGAAAAAAATTGGGTGTGGAGAGGAATCCTTTCATAATTTGCACAGTTGCCTATCATTTTTCCCCTTTATTCTTTAGGAGAAACAACATGATATAATGCATAGAGGACTAGTCTAAGAGCCACAAAGATCTGGATTAAAGTCCCACTTCTTACACATCTTGGTTACATGATTCTGGGCTTATTACTTATTCCCTAATTGCCTCCTAGTGGCTTCTCCCTAACCTGTATGCCAGATGCCAAGTTGAATAGTAGAGGGATTTTTGTTTGGTAGGAGTTTTCTATACCAATAAAATCATGGGTCCAAATAAAAAAAAATTCAGGAAATCAAAAATTTTCTTCAGGAGATACCTTGAACAACTACCACAAGCCCAAGAGGTGATGAAATCTTTGGGAGCTAGTGACATTATCAAGAAAATAGAATGAGGAGAAGGATAAGATGAGAATTTTAGGAAACATCCACAGTGAGAGTACCTACGCATGTGTTGAGGGTATCCTTGATGAAACTATGAGAAACACGCAAACTTTTGTAGATTACTTTCCATAGCAACCCACATTTTTACACACACACACACACACACACACACACACACACACACACACACACACACACACACTTTAGGAGGTAAAGAGAAGGCAAGTTTTGGGGGGAGGGTCTATTTTAATTGATTATTCTTTAAAAAGCATTTCATTCAGTAAAACAAAACATAGCTTTAATACTTCTCTTCAAAATATCACCCATGTATATATTAGGACTAGACAATGTTCTACAGTGAATGTGAGTAGAGGTAACTTTGTAAAATGATGCTCTGATCATCCCCATCAAAGAAAGTGTGAAATAGGGAAACCTAACAACAACTCACAATAACTATAGTCCTTTATAAGGTTTTCATAACAGTTCCTATGAGAAAAGTAGCATAAGCATCATTATTCCCCTTTTGTAGTTGGAGAAAATGAGGCTTAAAGATTTGGTAATTTGCCCAGAGTAACCAGAGCCAAAGATTTCTAACTCAAAGAGCAATGCTTTAACCTCAGTAGCTTCTTACTCTATTTGCCAAAGGCTTTTACCAATGTCATGGATAATGTCCTGTACAATGTCCTAGTAGGAGAAGGAATCCAAACAGATGGTGAATTTATTCAGATGATCTTATTTACAGATAATACTGTGCAGAATACATTAAACCCTAGAATATTTTTAAGTCCTCCTTAATGAGATATTCAGTCAGAAATGAGGCACCTTCCAAACACAATACTGAAGAAAAAGGATAAGGAGGAAGATTTTTTGTTAGATAACCAAACACAGACTATGCAAAACACAGATCACAAAAAATATTTGGACATATTACTAATTCAGTTTTAGTCCATTTCACAAATAAGGGGAAGATATGGAGATACTAGATGGAAAATAAGTTGGGCCCAGAAATGTAAAGGAGGAACACCCTCATTTCAGAAATTGCAGTGTTTTCCATAATTCCAAATATTGAGACTTGTTAGCCACCTAACTGATCCCCCTGCTTTAAATCTCTCCTCACTTCATTCCATCCTCTTCACAACAGCCAAAATAATTTTTCTAAAGGACAGGTCTAAGCATGTCATTCACCTACTCAAATAACTCCATTGAGGGGATGTGGGGAAATTGGAACATTAATATAATGTTGGTGGAACTGTAGATTAATCCAAATGTTCTGAAGAGCAATTTGGAACTATACCCAAATGGGTAGAAAACTCTCCATACTCTTTGACTCAATAATATGACTACCAGGTCTATATCCTATAGAAATTTTTTAAATGGGAAAAAAGACTTGTTTGTACAAAAATATTTATAGCTGCTCTTTTTATGGTGGCAACGAATTGGAGAATGAGGACATGATCATCAACTGGGGATTGGCTGAACAAGGCGCTATATATGACTTGTAATGGAATACTATCGTTATGCAAGAAATAACAACAGGATACTCTCAGAAAAACCAGAAAAAACTTACATGAACTGATGCAAAGTGAACAGAACCAGGAGAACACTACACATATTAAGACATGTATCATGATCAATTAAGAATGACTTAGATAGGGGCAGCTAGGTGGCGCAGTGGATAGAGCACCAGCCCTGAAGTCAGGAGGACCTGAGTTCAAATCTGGTCTCAGACACGTAACAGATGTGTGACCCTGGGCAAGTCACTTATCCCCAATTGCCTCAGCAAAAAAAAAAAAAAAAAAAAAAAAAAAA
>JAJPUD010006384.1:27538-42462 GCA_023553655.1 Myrmecobius fasciatus
GGAGGGAAGGAAGGAGGGAAGGAAGGAGGGAAGGAGGGAAGGAAGGAAGGAAGGAGGGAAGGAAGGAAGGAAGGAGGGAAGGAAGGAAGGAGGGAAGGAAGGAAGGAAGGAGGGAAGGAAGGAAGGAGGGAAGGAAGGAAGGAGGGAGGGAAGGAAGGAAGGAAGGAAGGAAGGAAGGAAGGAAGGAAGGAAGGAAGGAAGGAAGGAAGGAAGGAAGGAAGGAAGGAAGGAGGGAGGGAAGAAGGGAGGGAAGGAAGGAAGGAAGGAAGGGAAGAAGGGAGGGAAGAAGGAAGGAAGGAAGAAAAGAAGGGAGGGAAGAAGGAAGGAAGGAAGAAAAGAAGGGAGGGAGGGAGGGAACAATTTTGAGATGAAGAAAATTAAGCCATTTCTAATCATATGAAAAATGCTCAGGGTAGCTAAGTGGCCCAGAGAATAGAGCACCAGCCCTGAAGTCAAAAGGACCTGAGCTCAAATCTGACCTCAGACACTTAACACTTCCTAGCTGTGTGACCCTGGGCAAGTCACTTAACCCCAACTGTCTCAGCAAAAATAAAGAAAAGAAAAGAAAAGAAAAATGTTCTAAATCACTATTAATTAGAGAAATGCAAATTAAGACAACTCTGAGATACCACTTCACACCTCTCAGATTGGTTAAGATAACAGGAAAAAATAACTATAACTGTCAGAGAGGACGTGTGGGAAACTGGGACAATATTGCATTGTTGGTGGAGTTGTAAACTTATCCAATCATTCTAGAGAGCAATTTGGAACTATGCTTAAAGGACTATCAAAATGTGCATATTCTTTAATTCTCTACTGGATCTGTAGCCCAAAAAGCTCATAAAAAAGGGAAGAGAACCCATGTGTGCAAAAATGTTTGTAGCAGCCCTTTATGTAGTGGCAAAGAACTGGAAATTGCATGGATGACCATCAGTTGGAGAATGGCTGAATAAGTTATGGTATATGATTATAATGGAATATTATTGTTCTATAAGAAATGATCAGCAGGATGATTTCAGAAAAGTTTGGAAATATTTACATGAACTGATGCTGAGTGAAGTGGGCAGAACCAAGAGAACATTATATACAGTAATAGCAAGATTATGTGATGATCAACTGAAATGGACTTAGCTCTTCTCAACAATATGGTGATTTAAAGCAATTCCAATAAACTTGGGATGGAAAATGCCATCAGCATTTAGAGAGAGAACTATGGACACTATGTAAATTAAAACATAGTACTTTCATCTTTTTTTGGTTGGTTGGTTGATTGGGTTTTTTCCTTTCTCAAGTTTTTTTCCCTTTTATTCTGATTTTTTTTTTTGCACATGACAAATATGAAAATATATTTTAAAAAACTGCAAATTAGAACTTCCGGGGGTGAAGCCAAGATAGCGGAGATCAGACAAGAGTCTCTGTAACCTCCCCTAACCTTCCCTCAAACCAACAACATATGAAGCCTCTAGACTGATTTTGAAGCAAAAAAAATCCACAATATCTGGAGGACAACAGGTTTATAGAAGAAGATACTCTGGAAGAACTTCAAAACAGATCTGTGTTAATTGGGCAGGGGGGTGGTCTGCTGAACCCAGACTGCAGCATAGGGAGACCAGGGCAGGGAGCTGGAGCAGGGAGCTGGAAAAGGAGTCATCACAGGAGTGGGAGCGTTGTGCTTTTCACACACCTGGGAGTCTTCTGCGGGCCTCTGGGGCCAATCTGTCCTGATTGTGGGCAGGTGGTTTGGAGGGTCTTCCTTTTGTGGGGGGTAGACTGTGAACCACTGAACCCCTGATGAGCATCAGACCTAGCTGCCATTACACAGCACCCTAGGGCAATCAATCAATCAGCAGTACTGATCAGCACCTGAAATAATTCAATCAGCAGAATTGCCCAGTACCTGAAATAACTCAATCAGCAAAACTGCCCCAGGGCAAATTAAAGCAGCTGTCCCACCTTTGCCTGAAACAGACCTCATACCTTTAAATAAAATGAATAAAAAACCAAAAAGAGCTCTCACCATAGACAACTTTTATGGAGAGAGGGAAGAACAGACCTCAAATCCTGAGGCCCCTAAAGGTAACACAACTCCAGAAAAAGCCACAAAGAGAGACATAAACTGGTCTCCGTGTCACAAGGCTTTCTTTGAAGATTGCATAAAAAATCTTAAAAGAGAATTAGAAGAAACATGGGGAAACGAAATGAGATCACTGCAAAATAAAATAGAAAAAATGGAAAAAATGGAAAAAGAATGCAATGAACAAAAAAATGTAATTGGTCAATTGCAAAAGGAACTAAAAACAGTAACTGAAGAAAATAAGACATTAAAAATTAAAATCAAACAATTGGAAATGAATGACTCATCAAAACTTCAAGAATCAAACAAAAACAAAAAAATGAAAAGATAGAGAAAAACATGAAATATCTCCTAGGAAAAACAACTGACCTGGAAAATAGATCTAGGAGAGACAATCTAAGTTTTACAGAGCTCCCTGAAAGCCATGATGAAAAAAAGAACCTAGACACTATCTTCCAGGAAATCATAAAAGAAAACTGCCCTGGTATTTTAGACCCAGAAGGCAAAATACTTATTGAAACAATCCACCGATCACCTCCTAAAAGAAACCCAAAAATTAAGTCCCCCAGAAATATCGTGGCTAAATTCCAGAACTATCATACCAAGGAAAAGATATTATGAGAAACCAGAAAGAAACAATTTAAATATCGAGAAGCCACAATTAGGATCACACTGGACCTAGCAGCTTCTACTTTGAAGGATCGAAGGGCCTGGAATCAGATATTCCGAAGGGCAAAGGAACTTGGATTACAGCCAAGAATACATTACCCAGCTAGAATGAGCATTTTCTTCTAGGGAAGAAGACGGTCATTCAATGACATAGGAGAATTTCACCTATTTCTACTGAAAAGTCCAGAACTGAACAAAAAATTTGATCTACAAACATAGAACACAAGAGAAACATAAAAAGGTAATAAGAAAAAAAAATTCTTGAGAACTATATTTATGTTATAGATACTTATAGAATGATTTTATGAATCTATTATTACATTATGAATACTTTGATATGATTATTGTGATTTTATGATTATTATGATATAAACTGAAAAAGAAATTAGAGGTAGAAAAGGGATAACACTGGAAGAAGAAGAAAAGGAGGTAAAATAAGGGAAATTACATCACATGTAGAGGCAAGGAAAACTTGTAATGATCCAGGGGAAAAAAGGGAGAGGAATGAGAATTGGGTTAATCTCCATCTCATCAGATTTGGATCTGAGCAAATATAATAAAGATGGCAATACTACCTAAACTAATCTATTTATTTAGTGCTATACCAATCAGACTCCCAAGAAATTATTTAACTGACCTATAAAAAATAACAACAAAATTCATCTGGAAAAACAAAAGGTCAAGAATTTCAAGAGAATTAATGAAAAAAAATGCAAATGAGGGTGGCCTAGCTGTACCAGATCTAAAACTATATTATAAAGCAGTGGTCACCAAAACCATTTGGTACTGGCTAAGAAATAGAGTAGTGGATCAGTGGAATAGGTTAGGTTCACAGGAAAAAATACTCAATGACAATAGTAATCTACTGTTTGATAAACCCAAAGACCCCAGTTTTGGGGATAAAAACTCACTATTTGACAAAAACTGCTGGGATAATTGGAAACTAGTATGGAAGAAATTAGGCACTGACCCACACCTAACACCATATACCAAGATAAGGTCAAAATGGATTCATGATCTAGGCATAAAGAATGTTATTATAAACAAATTAGAACAATGTAGGATGGTTTACCTCTCAGACCTGTGGAGGGGGAAGGAATTTGTGACCAAAGAAGAACTAGAGGTCATCATTAATCACAAAATAGATAAGTTTGACTATATCAAGTTAAAAAGTTTTTGTACAAACAAAATGAAGGCAGACAAGATTAGAAGGGTAGCAGTAAAATGGGAAAATATTTTTACATTCAAAGGTTCTGATAAAGGCCTCATTTCTAAAATATATAGAGAATTGATGCAAATATATAAGAATTCAAGCCATTCTCCAATTGATAAATGGTCAAAAGATATGAACAGACAATTTTCAGATAAAGAAATTGAAACTATTTCTAGTCACATGAAAAAGTGCTCCAAATCACTATCGATCAGAGAAATGAAAATTAAAACAACTTTGAGATACCACTACACACCTGTCAGATTGGCTAAAATGACAGGAAATGATAATGATAACTGTTGGAGGGGATGTGGGAAAACTGGGACACTGATGCATTGTTGGTGGAAGTGTGAACGGATCCAACCCTTCTGGAGAGCAATTTGGAACTATGCTCAAAAAGTTATCAAACTGTGCATACCATTTGACCCAGCCGTGTTTCTACTGGGCCTATATCCCAAAGAGATTTTAAAGGAGGGAAAGGGACCCACATGTGCAAAAATGTTTGTGGCAACCCTTTGTGTAGTGGCAAGAAACTGGAAATTGAAAGGATGCCCATCAATTGGAGAATGGCTGAATAAATTATGGTATATGAATGTTATGGAATATTATTGTTCTGTAAGAAACAACCAGAAGGATGATTTTGGAGAGGCCTGGAAAGACTTGCATGAACTGATGCTGAGTGAAATCAGCAGAACCAGGAGAACATTATACACAGCAACAAGACTATATGATGATCAATTCTGATGGACATGGTTCTCTTCAACAAAGATGTGATTCAAACCAGTTCCTATTGTTCAGCGATGAAGATAGTCATATACATCCAGAGAGAGGCCTGTGGGAACTGAGTGTGGACCACAACACAGCATTTTAACACTTTCTGTGAATATTTCCATGCATTTTGTTTTCCTTCTTAGGTTGTATTTTTTTTCTTCTCTTTCTAGATCTGATGTTTCTTGTGCAGTAAGATAACTGTATAAATATGTATACATATATTGGATTTGTCATATAATTTATCATATTTAGCATGTATTAGATTACCTGTCATCTAGGGGTGGGGGTGGGGGGAAGGAGGGGAAAAGCTTGGGAAAAAAAAGTTTTTTTCAAAGGTCAATGTTGAAAAATCACTCATGTTTTGTAAATAAAAAGCTTTTAATAAAAAAAACTGCAAATTAAAAAAAAAAAAAAAGAACAACTTCTGCATTTTACAGATAGGAAACTTGACGTTCAGAGAGGGTAAGTACTCAGGGTTGCAAAGCTAGTAGTAAGAATCCCAAAGCAAGTTTTTCTGACTCCAAGTTCAATATTCAATTCACTATTTCCATTACCCTTTCCTAATCTCTTCAGCATCAGTTCAAACAATACCATAAGCAAATAGTTATACTCTTCCTGATGGACGAAAAAGTTTGTAAAAATGGCTTTTGTAAATCTGTTTGTTTCATCCTTGAAGGTCCTTTTTGGATTACTTTATTTAGTTGGATATTTTGTCAAGCTTTGGGCCATTGCTAGTTGTCTTTCTTTTTGTCCAACCACAAGACCATGATAGTGGAAGAGAATGTAAAGTAGACGACTTTGTACAAGTCTGCCTCACTTAAATCCAATTCATAAACAAGTTAAGACATCATCTTGTGATGTCATTGGTTGTCTTTGAAAATGAAGGACAAACAAAAATGATAACAAACTGGTATTGCCCTCCATTGTTTCTCTCTGCTTTATCTTCTTCCCAATTGTCTATCATCTTTCTTTTGTAATATTTTGAAAACAAATTTACATTTTAATTGGTACTACCTTTGGCAGTCATCTATCTATTTGGAAAACAAATCAAATTTTATTTATTTAGTGGTTCATGGAGTTTTCTGGTCTTCTTAGGACAATTAATTTACATTGGCTGAAGTTATTCTCGTTAAGAGTCACTATCAGTTACATTGCTGGTGGAACTGTGAACGGATCCAACCATTCTGGAGAGCAATTTGGAACTATGCTCAAAAAGTTATCAAACTGTCCATACCCTTTGACCCAGCAATGTTTCTATTGGGCTTATATCCCAAAGAGATCTTAAAGGAAGGAAAGGGACCCACATATGCAAGAAACTGGAAACTTAATGGATGCCCATCAATTGGAGAATGGCTGAATAAACTATGGTATATGAATGTTATGGAATATTATTGTTCTATAAGAAACGACCAGCAGGATGATTTCAGAGAGACCTGGAGAGACTTGCATGAACTGATGCTAAGTGAAATGAGCAGAACCAGGAGATCATTATACACAGCAACAACAATACTATATGACAATCAATTCTGACGGACATGGCTCTCTTCAACAACAAAATGTTTCAAACTACTTCCAATTGTTCACTCAAGAAAGCCATATACGCCCAGAGAGAGGGATGTGAAATGTGGACCAAAACATAACATTCTCGTACTCTTTATTGATGTTTGCTTGCATTGTTTCCCTTCTCAGATTTTTTTTTTCTTTCTTGTAGATCCAACTTTTCTTGCATAGCAAGATAACTGTAAAAATATGTATACATATATTCAATTTGTCAAGTATTTTAACATAATTAACATGTAGTAGACTTCCTGCCATGTAGGAGAGGGATGGGAACTAGGGGGGAAAATTTGTAATGGAAAGCTTTGTAAGGGTCAATGTTGAAAAATTACCTATATATATGTTTTGCAAATAAAAAGCTTTAATTAAAAAAAAAAATCCAAAAAAAAAAAAGAGTCACTATAAGTTCTTTTTATTCTCTTTTTATTTTTGGCTACTTGTTTAAATAATTCAGAGTTAACAAATTTTCATTGTACTCTATTTATTTTTCTTATTATTATTCTTTCTTTTTTTTTTAAATTAATCTTAGCTCCATGAATCAATGGTCTGACTTTACATAGTCAGTCATGGATCAATCATATGTGAATAGCAAGTTTTTTCCAGTCTGTTAAGAGAAACTCAACATCTGAGCTGAGCCTTGAAAGAAACTAGCAATTCTAAGAGGCAAAGGTAAGCAAGGAGAGTATTATAAGCATGGAAGGCAGACAGTGTGAAGATACATAGATGTAAGATAGAGTTTTAATTGTGAGAAATATTTTTGTTGTTTTTCAGTAGTTTTAGTTATGTCCAATCTTTCATGATACCATTTGGGGTTTTCTTGGTAGAGATACCTGAGAGGTGTGCCTTTTCCTTCTCCAGGGGATTCAATGGATGCTTCCCCCCACCCCCCAATCAAGCAGAAGCTAAATGACTCACCCAGGATCACATAACTAGGAAGTGTCTTGAGGCTAGATTTGAAACTCAAATTTTACTGAGTCCAGGCCCAATGCTCTATCCACTGAGCCAACAGCTACCTTTGTGAGAAATAAACAAAAGGCTAATTTGGCTAGACTGAAGAGTATATGAACTAGAGTAATGTGTGGGAAATAAAACAAATGAAGAAATATTGGGAGCCAGGTTTTAAAAGTCTTAAATTCTAAAAAGAGGAATTTGTCATCTTATGATGTCCCTATAATATTCCCATGCTCTCTTACCTTTTCCTATTCTCTTATACATAGCCCTTCTCACAAAAGTCAAATCTACTTATAATGCCATCCCTTCTTGTCTCCAATAAGAGAAATGCTCCTGCAACTATTGCCTCACTCAATTTTCAGTCTCTGACTGTCAATTATCTCCTGTTGCTTACAATTATATCTTAGTCACTCTATTATAAAAACAAAACTCAAAACCCAAAAGTACCTTTTACTTTCAGGATCAAACTCCAAGAAAAAGCTATCTATAATTATTTCATATAATATGTGGTCTCTATCCTATGTAGACTGTTATCACTATCATACCCTCTATTTCCAATATTCAGTCTCTCCCTATCTACCATTTACTACTCAGATGTGTTTATGCATATCCAAGTTGCCCTCATCCTAAAAAAAACCAACCAAATTTAAAAAAAAAAAAAAATCATGTTCCCTGCAACAGTCTACTATTCTCCAATACTGTCCTATATCTTCCTACTTTTCTTAGTCACATTTCTTGGGGGGAGTAGGAAGCTATTTATACTTGACTCTATTCCAAATTATATATACCTTCCAACTTTACTGCTAACATGGCATTGATCTCTCCAAAGTTTCAAGTGAGTTCTTAAAAGTCAAACAATATTCTCAATCCTCATCTTTTATGACCTCTGAAGCATTTGGCATTGTTGAAAAACTAACTACTTCTCTGGATTTTTATGACATTTCATTTTCTTGATTCTCCTTTTAGCTATATAATCTTATTCTCCTTTGTGAGATCATTATCCATATTTAATTCCCTTAGTGGGGCTGTATCCTAGGGCTCTACCCAGCATCAACTTCTTATTCTACACTCACTTGGCAAACCTATCAGCTCCCATGCATTTAATTATCACCTCTATACCAATGACTCCCATAATCAAGAAAACCAATCTAAGCATCTCTGAGGTCTTATCCACAATCACTAGTTGCCTATTACACATAGCATCTCTAACTCAACATGGCTAAAACTTAAGTGATTATCACTTCATTCAAACCCATTCCATTTCCAGACTTCTTTCTTTTGAAGGTATCACTATTCCTATATGGTGATCCATGGATCCTTAATCTCAGTCATTCATATCCTTGCTCACTTTCCTACAACAGAAAAATGTAATTATTTGTCAAATCCCTTATTTTTTTTTTTCAGCAATTCTCACACACATCGCTTTCTCTCCACTCCCACAGTCAATCTAGGAAATAGATTCTTTTAAGAAGCCCACTGGATGTAAAAAGCTTAAAGGGAAAGTTGTAACCCGTTTGTAGGGTTTGAAGTTCTTTGGATAAGCTCTAATTTTTAGCAATTCAACTTTTAGTCTCCAAATCCTCTTGATTCTATCTCAAGGACTAGTCAAGTTCAGCCACTTCTGTGATGTAGGCCCAAGCAAGAAGATTCTCCCCTTTCCATTCCCTTGTCAAAGGATTACTATGCATAATGTTCTCCTGACTTCATTCAGCATCAGTTCATGTTAAGTCTTTCCAGGTTTTTCTGAAATCCACCTGTCATTATTTTTTAATGGCACAAAAGCATTCTATTACATTTATATGCCACTTGTTCAGCAGTTCCCTATGTGGTGGGCATTTCCTCAGTTTCCAGTTCTTTGCTACCACAAAAAAGAACTGCTCTAAATACTTTTTTATGATCTCTTTGGGATACAGACCTATTAGTGGTATTGCTGGATTAAAGGATATGCACAGCTTTACTGCCTTTTTGAAATTTAAAAAAACAAAACAAAACAAAAAAAACATTTAAAAGAGGAATAGTATGATTTAGGAAATAGTGGCTACTTTTTCTCCAGAGAAGTGGAGAGAAGTTGTGTTATTATTTACCAGAAATGTTATGGAAAGAAATCCTATTTAAGGTTGGATTGTATTAGGTGATCTCTTGGGTCTTTTCCAGCTAAATGGTTCCTGTCTATGTTCTCCCTTTTTTCCAGTCTCTTTCATAACACTTCCTAAATAACTTTTAAAATATATTGCTTTGATATGAGAAGCACCTAGTATAGCATAAAAGGTGCTAGCCTTGTCATTAGAAGAGATATTTGTCCCATTCTTTCACTTAAAAACTGTATGACCATGGGTAAATTATTTAAACTTTCTTCTTACAGGGTGGTTGTGTTTGACATGAAAGTCAAGAAACCCAGGAAGCAGAAAGGGGGAAGAATAAGAGAATTCCAGACATATGAAACACAGTAAAATTAGTGAAAATGCTTAAAGCAAGAAGTGGAATATCTTTATGCAAGGAACAGCAAGGAGATAATGCTGTTGGCCCTTAGCATACATGGAGGAGACTAAGATATGGACTAGAAAGAGAGCATGTTATGCAAGGCTTTGAAAGCTAAAAAACAGCTTATATATAATTTTGGAGGTAAAAGTAATCCGCTATAGTTTAATGAATGGGTACATGAAAAGGTCGGATCTGAGCTTTACAAAGATCACTTTGACAAGGGAATGGAAAGGGGAGAATCTTTTCTTGCTTGGGCCTACATCACAGAAGTGGCTGAAGTTGACTAGTCCTTGAGATAAAATCAAGAGGACTTGACTAAAAGTTGAATTGCTAAAAATTAGAGCTGATCCAAAGAGCTTCAAACCCTAGATTCCTCCTCTAAACACAAAGTATGAAATTATATCTAAACACAAAGCAACAACTTAAAACAAATGTGTTAAAGTAAACATGATAATGCTGGGGGCGGAGCCAAGATGTGAACTGCAGACATCATTTTCTGTGAGCTACTTGGATCTTCCCTCAGACCCAGGCAAATTGAGCCTCGGAACTGGTTCCGGAGTGAGGGCTCCATTAAACACTTGGAGTACAATGAACTTCTATCAAAAATTTACTTTGAAAGAACTCCGGAGAAGGTCAGTTTCAGATGGGCAGGGGATCACCCGCCAGTGCACCCGGGGCTGAAGATGGGGCTGGGACAGACTGGAGGATTTTAGGCACCCTGGAAGTCCCTGGGAGATGATTGGGCCACTTTGCTCTGCTTGTGGGCAGGTGCTTTGGCAGATCTGCCTTTTGTAAAGGGTGGATTGAGAGCAGCTGAAAGCATGGTCCTAGTGCAGATCTAGCCCGGCCAGCCCCACACTGGAAGTCAACTCCGCAAACTGCCCCAGGGCAAATTGAAACGGCTACCTGTCCGGCACTTGTTTCAGACCTCAGCTCAAAAGCATGAGCAAGAAGCAGAAGAGAGCTTTCATCACAGACAGCTTTTACAGAGAGAAAAAAGGGCAGACCCCAGATCCTGAGGTTCTGAAAGCAATCCCAGAGGAAGCCACAAAGACAGACATGAGCTGGTCCCCCTTTCAAAAGGCTTACCTGGAAGATTGCATAAAGAATCTCAAAAGAGAGCTAGAAGAAAAATGGGGAAATGAATTGAGATCAGTGCAAGAAGAAAATAACGCCCTGCAACAGAGATGTGAAAAACTAGGAAAAAAGACTGGTGAATTGGAAAAAGACAACAATTCACTGGAAAATAAAAATGGTGATTTGGAAAAAGACAACAATTCACTGAAAAATAAAATTGGCAAAATGGAAAAAGAATGCATTGAACCAAAAAATTCAATTGGCCAGTTACAAAAGAAGCTAAAAGAAATAACTGAAGGAAATAATACTTTAAAAATTAAAATTGAACAAATAGAAGTAAATGACTCAACAAGACTTCAAGAATCAGTCAAACAAAAACAAAAAAAATGAAAAAATAGAAGAACATATAAAATATCTCCTAGGAAAAACAACTAACTTGGAAAAGATCCAGGAGAGACAATCTAAGGATTATCAGACTCCCTGAAAGCCACGATGAAAAAAAGAACCTTGATGCTATCTTCCAGGAAATCATGAAAGAAAATTGCCCTGATGTTTTAGAATCAGAAGGCAAAACTGGCATTGAAAGAATTCACCGATCACCTCCTGAAAGAGACCCCAAAATTAAAACCCCAAGGAATATTGTGGCCAAATTTCAGGACTATTGCACCAAGGAAAGGATATTGCAAGCAGCTAGAAAGAAACAGTTCAAATGCCAAGGAAGTGTAATTAGAATTACACAAGATCTGTCAGCTTCCACATTAAAGGATCGAAGGACTGGAATCAGATATTCCGAAAGGCAAAAGAACTTGGATTACAGCCAAGAATAACCTATTCAGCTAGAATAAGCATTATCTTCCAGGGAAGAAGATGGACATTTAATGATATAGGTGAATTTCCCCTATTTCTAATTAAAAGACCATATCTGTACTGGCTAAGAAATAGAATAGTCGATCAATGGAATAGGATAGAATCACAAGACCAACTAGGCAATAACTATAGCAATCTAGTCTTTGATAAACCCAAAGACCCCAGCTTCTGGGATAAGTACTCACTATTTGACAAAAACTGCTGGAAAAATTGGAAACTAGTGTTGAAGAAATTAGGGCTTGACCCACATCTAACACCATATACCAAGATAAGATCTAAATAGGTTCATGATCTGGATATAAAGAGTGATACTATAAGAAAATTAGAGGAATGTAGTATAGTTTACCTCTCAGGCCTATGGAGATGGAATAAATTTATGTCCAAAGAAGAACTGGAACTCTTAATTGAACACCAGATAGATAACATTGACTATATTAAGTTAAAAAGGTTTTGTACAAACAAAGCCAATGCAGTCAAGATTAGGAGGGAAGCAATAAATTGGGAAATCATCTTTACATTTAAGGGTTCTGATAAAAGTCTCATCTCTAAAATATATAGAGAATTGTCTCACATTTATAAAAATTCAAGCCATTCTCCAATCAATAAATGGTCAAAGGATATGAACAAACAATTTTCAGAGGATGAAATTAAAACTGTTTGTAGTCATATGAAAAGGTGCTCCAAATCACTATTGATCAGAGAAATGCAAATTGAGACAACCCTGAAGTACCACTACACACCTGTCAGATTGGCTAAAATGACAGGAAAAGATAATGACAAATGTTGGAGGGGATATGGGAAGGCTGGGACACTGATGCATTGTTGGTGGAACTGTGAACGGATCCAACCATTCTGGAGAGCAATTTGGAGCTATGCTCCAAAAGCTATCAAATTGTGCATACCCTTTGACCCAGCAGCATTTGTATTGGTCTTATATCCCAAAGAAATCATAAAGGAAGGAAAGGGCCCCACATGTGCAAGAATGTTTGTAGCAGCCTTTTTTTGTAGTGGCTAGAAACTGGAAACTGAATGGATGCCCATCAATTGGAGAATCGCTGAATAAATTATGGTATATGAATATTATGGAATATTATTGTTCTGTAAGAAACGATTAGCAGAATGATTTCAGAGAGACCTGGAGAGATTTACATGAACTGATGCTGAGTGAAATGAGCAGAACCAGAAGATCATTATACATGGCAACAACAATACTATATGACAATCAATTCTGATGGACATGGCTCTTTTCAACAATGAAATGTTTCAGACCACTTCCAATTGTTCACTGAAAAAAGACATATACACCCAGAGAAAGGGATGTGAAATGTGGACCACAACATAACATTTTCATGCTCTCTATTGATGCTTGCTTGCATTGTGTTTCCTTTATCTGATTTTTCTTTCTTGTAGATACAATTTTTCTTGCACAACAATGATAAGTATGGAAATATGTATACATATATTCGATTTGTCAAGTATTTTAACATAATTATCATGTAGTGGATATCCTGCCATCTAGGGGAAGGGTAGGGAGTAGGGAGGAAAAATTTGTAACGGAAAGCTTTGTAAGGGTTAATGTTGAAGAATTATCCATACATATGTTTTGCAAATAAAAAAATTAATTAATTTTTAAAAAAACATGGTAATGCTACAATCTCTACAACACATGCCATTTTGTATAAATGCATAGGCTGTATAGGATAATCACACAAAATTAACATCTTAAAAATTTGCAAAATTAAAACACTATAATGATATAATATATCAAGACTGAAAGAAGCCAAGGGAAAAATAGAAATCTAGCATTATTCAGTGATAAAGTATCATAGGACAAATATGCCTTACTCCTGTTGTCATCAACAAGTGTTTCTAAGGTAATCTGGAACAGATGGATTCAGCACAATTGGATTATATTTTGTGGTTTTACCAGTGCCATATCACACAATCATCATAAATCAACACATCATTTTCTTCATCAGCTTTATTATAGGATTAAAGGCCATATGTTGTTCTTATTGTTGTTCATCCTTTGTTTTCAAAGAGGACCAATGGCATCACACAGTGATGTCTTGACTTGCATATGACTTGGATTTAAGTAAACTGAGCAAAGTCAACAGCCTCAGTCTCTGTTCCAGAGTCATAGAAGTCCAATGGTAAAGCAAAAGCCAAGTCTACTGGCAATGACCCAGGATGTCTTCATTGTTTGATGTCTCCAAGTGCTCTATGGCATCTACTTCAGTCGCCTTTATAGCCATCAAAATAATTTGTTCTAAACTTTCACAACAGTTATTCAAATTTAGTGGAAGAACTTCCAACTAATATTTCATTATTAATCTGCTACTCTACAAATCAGAATGCCTTTTCCAGAAATAAAGTTACATATTTCCACACACAAAACTAATCCTGGTAGTTAAGTAAATTCTTCCTACACGGGTGTTACCTGATAATAAGTAGAGCTGGAATGAAAGTTCTTACCAGTACTATTAAAAACACACCTCTTAATTTCAAACCTGGAAGCAAAGCCAAGACATCCTGATAAATCTATACCAAGGGACTGTCTAGTTAGAAACAGATCCATAGAAATATAAAGTCCACTAAAATATAAAGGCTAGTCAGAAATGTAAAATATATTTCTAATTTCCACTGTCAAATTTGGATTCAAAGAAATCAACCTATATCAATTGATAAAAGAATTTTTCTAATTACTTATTTAACTCTATATCCAAAAGGCAATCATTTGAAATCAACAACCACATAATCCATTTAAATTTGGTTTCTTTTATCTTTCCATCTCTTCCTCACAGCTATCAAAAATTGATAGCAACTCATTTTTTTCTAACTTAAAAAGCTGCCAGATGTTGACTATAACTCTGAACAGTATATTAGTCTGCATGGATTTAGAAACTCAAATCTCTTGACATATTGCAATTAAACCTTCCTTATTCTAATTAGACTAGGAAAAAAGTAGATAAAAATCTATGAAAAATTTTTTTCTGTTGTGAATTTATTCTTTCTCCTCCAAGTAGGGAGAAAATGCAACTTGTGGCAAACCTCTAGGGTTAATGGCATCACTCCAGTGACAAAAAAAAAAAAAGAAAGAAAGAAAAAGAAAGAAAGAGACAGAGAGAGAGAGGAAGGAAGGAAGGAAGAGAGGAAGGAAGGAAGGAAGGAAGGAAGGAAGGAAGGAAGGAAGGAAGGAAGGAAGGAAGGAAGGAAGGAAGGAAGGAAGGAAGGAAGGAAGGAAGGAAGGAAGGAAGGAAGGAACGA
>JAJPUD010006384.1:47462-92801 GCA_023553655.1 Myrmecobius fasciatus
AGAAAGAAAGAAAGAAAGAAAGAAAGAAAGAAAGAAAGAAAGAAAGAAAGAAAGAAAGAAAGAAAGAAAGAAAGAAAGAAAGAAAGAAAGAAAGAAAGAAAGAAAGAAAGAAAGAAAGAAAGAAAGAAAGAGTCATGCTGTGAGAAAAGCCAAGCCTTAATTCAAAATATGGCATTAGTAAAATAGTCTTGAGTTGAATATGGCAAGGGAAGGAAAATCCTATAGCTAAATGAAAACCTCTGCCTCAAGGAGAAATCAAATAGTTGTTCATAATATTAACAGGCAATAATCTATCCCTGAAGAATAATAAAATAGTGCTAATAAAATTAAATATACACATCTAGCTTATGGCAACTTGTTCAAGAGGGCATCAAACTATTGAATAGTTTAAAACCAATCAAGTAAATGTTTCAACTTCTTCCATTCCACCAAACTTTTTCAGGTTCTCTTCACTTCTCATCTGGACTATTGTCATGAGCTCCTAATTGCTTTCCTTACCTCAAATCTTCCTGCTCCAAACCAAGCTCCACACAACTACTAAAGTGACATTCTGAAAATATGGTTCTGCCTATATCACTCCCCTAGTAAAGACATTGTAATAGTTTCCTTCTTTTCCTAAGAAAAAATGCATAATATTCTTGTAGACATTGAAAGTCCTTCAGTTTCTCTCCAATTGACTTCCAGGCTTATTGATAACTCCTCTAACCAGTGAAATTGGCCAACTTCAGGTTTCTGATAGACCAAAGCTGCTCCTGTGCCCAGAGCATTCTTCATTGTCATGCCAACTTCTTAGCATCCCTACTCTATTTTAAAGCTCTGCTCAAGTACTTCTTTCATGAAGTCTCTCCTGATTCCCTCCAATTACTAATTTCTCCCTTCCTGCCTCTCCCCCAATTTTTTTGTATCTACTTTGCATATGTTTTATATATACTTATCTGTATATATGTTTTCCCCCTCAAAGAATTTAAGTTCCTTAAAAACAGGGATTGCTTTCTTTTCTGTATTTGTATCGATCTTACCTGAAATTGTGCCTAGTTCATTTAGTAAACATTTGTAAATAAATTAATACAGATATGCTTTTAGATATCAAGTTCCTCTCCAGGTCTAGTGATTTAGGACTCTATCAGCATAAGAGTGAAATCTGGAAAATTGAAAGACTGCTAAGAAATCCTATCATAAGTTAGGGTGTTGGATCCTCGTGCTGCTTTTTCCTTCAAAGATCTAACACACATGAATGGGTGAAATGTATGGTCCACTCAGTTACATCAAGTAATGTGGTATATAAGGCTATTATTACTCAGAGACCTCTCTTAAAACAATTCTCTGGACATTTATCCCTGCCTCCTCAAATTCTCTTGATCATTTCTTGGGGTGCCCAAAGTGATACAAAGTATTCAAATGTAGTTCTACTTTTTTTGAACAATTTTAAGAGTTTCTGTTTAATTTCTAACATTGTTCATGATGATGTTTAGCATTTTGATAGGCTATTTTGGCCATGAGAGGCAGCATAAAGCAATGGACAAGGATCTGGCCTAGAAGTTTGAGAGACCTAATTTCAATACCTGTCTGATACTGAGTTTCTCATTGTATTAGGCAATTCTCTATAACTTGTAAAGAAGGTGCCTATCTATATGGGTGGAAGAAGTTTCCTCATTGAGATTTTCCCACTTGGGTCAAAGGATATGAACAAACAATTTTCAGATGAAAAAAACTGAAACTATTTCTAGTCACATGAAAAGGTGCTCCAAATCACTACTGATCAGAGAAATGCAAATTAAGACAACTCTGAGGTACCACTACACACCTGTCAGATTGGCTAAAATGACAGGAAAAGATAATGACGAATGTTGGAGGGGATGTGGGAAAACTGGGACACTGATACATTGTTGGTGGAACTGTGAATGGATCCAACCATTCCGGAGAGCAATTTGGAACTATGCTCAAAAAGTTATCAAACTGTGCATACCCTTTGACCCAGCAGTGTTTCTACTGGGCTTATATCCCAAAGAGATCTTAAAGGAAGGAAAGGGACCCACATGTGCAAAAATGTTTGTGGCAGCCCTTTTTGTAGTGGCTAGAAACTGGAAACTGAATGGATGCCCATCAATTGGAAAATGTCTGAACAAGTTATGGTATATGAATGTTATGGAATATTATTGTTCTGTAAGAAATGACCAGCAGGATGATTTCAGAGAGACCTGGAGAGACTTGCATGAACTGATGCTGAGTGAAATGAGCAGAACCAGGAGATCATTATACACGGCAACAACAAGACTACATGATAATCAATTCTGATGGACATGGCTCTCTTCAACAATGAGATATTTCAAACCAGTTTCTATTGTTCAGTGATGAAGAAAGCCATATACACGCAGAAAGACGCCTGTGGGATCTGAGTGTGGACCACAACATAGCATTTTTACGCTTTCTGTTGATATTTGCTTGCATTTTGTTTTCCTTCTCAGGTTTTTTTTTCTTTCTAGATCTGATTTTTCTTGTACTACAAGATAACTGTATAGATATGTGTGTATGTATATATATATATCTTTTAGATTTATCATATATTTTAACTACCAGCTATCTAGGGGAGGGGGTGGGGGGAAGAAGGGAAAATTTGGAACAGAAAGTTTTGCAAGGGTCAATGTTGAAAAATTACTGATGCATATGTTTTGTAAATAAAAACTTTAATAAAAATTTTTTTTAAAAAAGAGATTTTCCACTATTGATCAGAGAAATGCAAATCAAGACAACTCTGAGGTGCCACTACACACCTGTCAGATTGGCTAAAATGACAGGAAAAGATAACGATAAATGTTGAAGGGGATGTGGGAAAACTGGGACACTAATACATTGTTGGTGGAACTGTGAACGGATCCAACCATTCTGGAGAGCAATTTGGAGCTATGCTCAAAAAGTTGTCAAACTGTGCATACCCTTTGACCCAGCAGTGTTTCTACTGGGCCTATATCCCAAAGAGATCTTAGAGGAGGGAAAGGGCCCCACATGTGCAAGAATGTTTATGGCAGCCCTTTTTGTAGTGGCTAGAACCTGGAAACTGAAGGGATGCCCATCAATTGGAGAGTGGCTGAATAAATTATGGTATATGAATGTTATAGAATATTATTGTTCTGTAAGAAACGACCAGCAGGATGATTTCAGAGAGGCCTGGAGAGACTTGCATGAACTGATGCTGAGTGAAACGAGCAGAACCAGGAGATCATCATACACAGCAACAACAGTATTACATGATGATCAATTCTGATGGACATGGCTCTCTGCAACAAAGAATTGTCTCAAACCAGTTCCAATTGTTCACTGAAGAAAACCATATACACCCAGAGAGAGGGAAATGAAATATGGACCACAACATAACATTTTCATGATCTCTACTGACATTTGTTTGCATTGTGTTGCCTTTCTCTGATTCTTTTTTTTTTGCTTGTAGATAGGATTTTTCTTGCATAATTTCTCAAGCATTTCAACATTATTAACATGTAGTGGACTTCCTGCCATCTAGGGGAGGGGAGGAGACTGGGCGTAAAATTTGTAATGGAAAGCTTTGTAAAGATCAATGTTGGGGAACTACTCATATATATGTTATACAAATAAAAAGCTTTAATAAAAAAAAAGAGATTTTCCCATTTTTGAATTAAATTACAGGAATAATTGTTCTCTCCCAAAAGCTACTATCACCACAGTAGCTCCTAAATAATAAAAAATGCACAATGCAGTGCCATTTGTAAACTTTGTAAATTTGCTCTCAACTAGCAGTTTCAAATTGTTCATAAAACATTAAATTATGTGAATTTAATAATAATCATTAAGTAATCAAAAGATTACACTTTTCCATATTAAAATTTCTTACTCATTTTGGCCAAGACCAATCTGTTCCAAATGTTTATTGAACTGAACTTTGTCAAAGACTTTTAGAAAAGCCAAAATAGAGCCTTACTGGTTTCCTCCTTAACTACTGATAATCAATTATCTTATATATAGATATATGAGTTAACAAGCATAGGATCTGGAGTCAGGAGTCAGTTTTATTTCGAATCTTGCCCCAGATATTAGCTATGTGACTGCTGAAATCACTTACTCTATATCTGTTTCAGTTTCCTCATTTGTAAAATGGAGATAATAATAACACTGACCTCCTAGGGTTGTTGTGATGATAAAATGAGATAATATTTATAAAGTGGATTTCAAACCTTACAAGGCACTATATAAATGCTTGTTGTTACTGTTAATTATCTTGCTAATATACATTATCTCCACTACCCAAAGAATGCTAACAGAATGATCAGGCAAGATTTTTTTTCAAATATACATCCATAGTCACATCATCTTCCCTGCAGTATATATTTAATTAAATATTTAGTCCCCTGTGAACCTAGTTCATGATAGTAAGTTTCATTAATATGCTAGTATTCATGCAGAGCTATGGATAAATACTGATTTCATAAATTCACCTTTGAAATTTCTCAAAATTCAAAGGGATATGATCTAGTCCTAACAATTATAGGGATATAAATAAGATATTCAGTAGACCAGGGGATTATTTACTTAAGAGCTACAAAGGCAATACAAAGAGCTACAAGGGAAATAGTTCATTCCCTTAACTTTACAGAAGATTAAAAGTGAGGTCCAAGCAGAAAAGCTGACATACTCTAATTCACAAATGTGGTAAGTGGTAGAACTAGGAACTGAAAAGGTGACTCCTCTGACTCCAAATCTGGTGTCCTTTCTGATTGAGTCTTCCCAGTCCATTCATTTCTTATATCATTGCATAAGACACCTTTCTACCTCTTGGAACCCTTAGTTTCCTTCAAGGTTTAGAGGATGCACACTCAGCTATTGAAAATCTCTTAGTTCTAGGTTTCCCTAATGGTTAGTGTTCTATCCCTTTTCAAATGAATATGTACATATTTTTCTATTCATATGATGAGTGAGGAAGGAAGGAAGGCAGGAAAAAAGAAAGGAAGGCAGGAAGAAAGGGAAGGAGAGAGAGAGGAAGGGAGGGAGGAAGGGAGAGAGGAAGGGAGAGAGGAAGGGAGGGAGGGAGGGAGGGAGGAAAGGAGGGAGGGAGGGAGGGAGGGAGGGAGGGAGGGAGGGAGGGAGGAAGGAAGGAAGGAAGGAAGGAAGGAAGGAAGGAAGGAAGGAAGGAATGTTTTTGTCATCTTTAAGACCCCAAGATCCCAGGAACAGAGTCCAAGTTCCATTGGGAAAAGGATGAGGAAGATGGAACAATGCAAGGTTTGGAGAAGGCTGATTGTATCCAAGAAATTTTCATCTTTTCATCTTCAGAATTTCTACAGTGAGGTCACACCTGTCCTGATTGGTGATAACTTCACCAAGTCTGATTTCACACATATCTCAGCAATAATTCTGTTCACTCCTTACTCTCTCTCTCTCTTTTTTTATTTTATTAATACTTTTTATTTGCAAAACATATGTATGGGTAATTCCTAAACATTAACCCTTACAAAACTTTCTGTTACAAATTTTTCCCCCCTACTCCCCACTCCTCCCCTAGATGGCAGGATATCCACTACATGATAATTATGCTACAATACTTAAGAAATTGAATATATGTATAGTTATTGCCACACATCATTTTTTGTGCAAGAGAAATTGTATCTACAAGAAATAATAATCCGATAAAGGAAATACAATGCAAGCAAACCTCAATAGAGAACATGAAAATGTTATGTTGTGGTCCACATTTCACATCCCTCTCTCTGGGTGTATATGGCTTTCTTCACTGAACAATGGGAATTGGTTTGAAGCATTTCATTGTTGAAGAGAGTCATGTCCATCAGAACTGATCCTCATATAGTATTGTTGTTGCCATGTATAATGATTTCCTGGTTCTGCTCATTTCACTGTAGCTCCTTACTCTCTAACCATCTTTGTCACAGTTGCCTTACTGCTATATTTCCCCACTTCTAGTTCCAGAATCATGATGAAATCAACTCAGACACTTCCTGGAATGGGTACATAAATCTATTTTCCAGTGACACCATGCCTATAGCTTTCAGGACCAATATACCTCTCTCCAGGCTACCACTTTTCTTTGTGTTGCTTCCCTTTATTAGAACGTAATCATTTTGAAGACAAGAGGCTATCTCTGGCTTTATGTTGGTATTCTCAATTCCTGACATATTTCTTGACACATAATCATTAATAAGTGCTTTTCATTCATCCATTCCAGAGAACAACCTTGGCAATATTTAAATTTCAAAGCCAATTTTAAACTCTGAGGTATTACATAGTATCTTGATCCACAGTAAAATCCAAAGAAAAAGGAAAAAAAAATTTCTAATGGAGCCATTTGACTAAGTTAAATAAGGCAATGGCTTCCATTTTCATTTGCAATAAAGATTTCTCCAAAATGCACGATTTGTTTCTAGTTTTCTAAAGATGTATGCCCATTTACTACTGCCAATTTGGTAATAATGTAATTATCTCTACTTTTTTAAGATGTAGAACTTAGATTTTATCCCATGACACTGGAAAAATATACTTTTAGAGAACACATCACAGTGTATAATCATGTTCTATGGCCAAAACTCAAATATGGTTGGGGAAAAAAAAAAGCGCACCAATTCAAATGGGAAAATATTAACAACTACCTATCAATAAAATGTGGCACCTTAAACTTCTCAAGTAAAAAACTCAAAGTACAATGAAATCATATTACCTAAATAAGCCAAAACATGGAAATTATTATTTGTCCAAAGTATTTAGCAAAAGTCAAATAAGGATAGCAGCAGGGGAAAATTATATATCTCAATAAAAATAAATTTTAATAAGAAGGTAAAAATGAAATTAATTATTACCAAAAACAATGGACTTCAAGTAAGGGCTAGTCATATTACAGAATGATAATGACAAATACAGAATGCCCAAAATAAATAAAAAGAAGTCTTTTAAAAAAAAAAATTGAATTTGTATTCTTCCTGGCCATGTACCATATTAGCCACTGTCCTTCTCTTGGATTTTCTTCTGTCATCAATATCAAACCTCCTTTATCTGTCTTAACAGTTACTTTAAAAGAGTCATATTAAATATATGGCATTTCTACTTAGTCCAGAAGAATTTTTTTTTCTTAAAAACCTCATTTACAGATGCCTCTACTATCATTTCACAAGCGAGCTTATTATGCTTTCCTCTTCTTTGGTACCTGATACTGACAGCCTCCTCCAAAAAAAGGTTTCTGAACCTTCTAATTCATGAAACACATTTTTATCCTCTTGGTAGTATGGTAGAGAACTAAAATTGCGGAATGCTGCATACACATGCATTTGGTTTCCTAATCACTTGCTTTTACTTAATAGTTTTTCTTTGGTGAAAGGCAAGATTCAATGGGAGTATGAGGAAAATAAGAGACTATGATGTAAAAATAAAAGATATCAGTACAATTTTTAAAAAATGTTAACTTCTAAAATATGTGAAGGTAAAGTATAGGTATAATAACTTGCAAGTACAATTGGATGAGCTAATATATTAACTTAATCAAATTAGAGAATAGGAAAATTAGAAATTTCATACCAGGTTACTCTTACCACCATACAGGTCACTCACATCATCGGTCCCTCACACTAACTTCAAAAGAAAGGGATGTTTCTCAGGCTATATTACTATAGTTATCTACTATGAATCTATTTTCAATCAATTCTTCTAAACTCTTCTTGAAGTTCATTTTCAGCCTCCTCTTTGAGATAAGTTCCATATGTTTATTATCCGGTGTATAAAATAGTACAAGACTTCCTCTTATTTTGCCCCTGATAACCACCTCTTTTAAGCTTCAAGGGCCTCCCTTGCTCTAATCTTCTGAAATTTGGTGAACAACTCCATATTATACATTAAAATATGAAAAATTACTGTGTGTGCTTATTTTGTTCTTTAATTTAAGCCACAAACGTGAGCAGCATCTGATATTTTCTAAACACAGTCAATTTCTGTTTAGTAGAAAACGCACTTTAAAGAATATTTTTTTATCCATACTCCCCTCCTCTCAGCCTCGATTCCACAAAAAAGAAAAGTCCATCAATTAGCAAACAAAATATGCCATTTATTGCTGAAGCTCTTTTAAAGTTTTTATAAATTATTCTAATTTCTCAAAGTTCCATTACAAAACAGCTTTTGACAAATAAATCAGATCAAAACTCTAATCTGATCAGATAAAAGACTAATATCCACTAACAGAAAATAATATAACAAAGCAAAACATAAGTACAAAAAATAATTTTTAAACCTTTTAAAATTAATTAATAAAAATGTATTTGTCTTTTCTCCCCCTTAAGGCTTAAAAACAATCAAACAAAATTTTTTTTAATTAGTGTGTGTGTATATATATATATATATGTATGTATATATATATATACACACATACATATATATTATATGTGTATATGTGTATATATATGTATACATACATATATAATACATATATATTTGCTATTATTTAATTTTACCTAATTTGTCCAAATCTAAATTCAACAAACAAATTATGTATCTAATATATACAAAGTACTTTAATAAATAAGGGATGCTATTTTTAACTGTCTTGTTGATAGTTAGCAAGATTCTCATGGGATTTGATCTTCTTTAGCACTTGTAAATCATTTTTTGCCCTGCTATTTCCAGCTCACTTTTTCAAGTTTTTAAAAGAACTACAAATTCCTTTTTATATCTCTCATCCCTCATCATGATAGACTCTGGTAGGCTACTGTCATCACTAAGAAAAACACTCAAGTTTTTTCTGCCTACACACTTTAACCTATAAAAAGTGTAACTTGTAATAAAATAAGTAACAGTCCCTTCTAAAAATTCAGCACTCTAAACATAAAGCTATTCATTGTCAACTTTTTCATTCAAAAGTTACAAATATACCTTCTAGATACAATATTCAAGTGAGCTTCTATCCTTTGCCCCCCCCCTTTTTTTGATAAGCATAATAATGAGTACAGAGGTGTTTTTTGTTGTTGTTGGTGGTGGTGGTGGTGGTGGTGATTTTGGGAACATTGTCAAGTTAAATGATTCTGTGCTAATTTTTATAGCTGTATGCTTGTTTATGGGGCAGCTAGCACCACAGTGGATAGAGCTCTAGACCTGGAGTCAGGAAGACTCCTTCATTCAAATCTGGCCTCTGACATTTACTAGCTGTGTGACCCTGGGCAAATCATTTAACCTTATTTGCCTCAGCTCTTCATCTGAAAAAAATGAGCTGCAGAATACAAACCATTCTAGTGTCTTTGCCAAGAAAACCTCAAATGGGGTTAGAAAGAGACATAATGCAACTGGAACAACTCAAAAACAACAAACCTTGTTTTTCAGTGTTTTCAGTTGTTTCAAGGTTCAGGATGAGATGGGAATAACCAACACCCCACCAAACTCACATCATCTTCAGCAGCAATAACAAAAAATTTGCATTATCTATTTAAAGTAATTTTTCAAATTAATTTTTGTCTTACTTTAAAAGTTATTGTCAACAAATTATAGCTTGAGATTATAATGGATACTGTTACACTGTAAAAATGATGAAGATGGTTTCAGACTACGTGGGAAGAATTGTATAAACTGGTATAGCCAGAAGTGAGTAGAACCAGAACAACTTATACTAAAACAGCACTATAAAAATAACAACTTCGATGACAATGATAGTCTAAATAAACAGGAGAGTATTTTACATTTAACACTAATTCCTAATCCTAATTTAGTGACATCTGAAAATGTCTTCTGGGATCTCAAGTTACTGCACAAAACTGTCAGAGACCAGAAAGAAGGAAAATGGGTCTTCTGACTCCAGGTCTAGAGCTCCATCCAGTTGCCCCAGAAACAAGTAGGTAGCCATAAGTCCTCCAAAGGACTGATGACGTATTTTTTTTTAAACAATAAAAATTAATTCTGTATGAAAACAATTTTTCACAATCACTTGAGATCAGAGAAGACATTCTTAGAGCTCTCCAAAACTAGGGTTAGGAATCAGTGTTCAAGGGGAAATACTTTTCAGATTAATTACAGATAAGCTAGTCTTTCTTCATCTCAAAAGAATAACTAAAGACTCTATAGCATTCTTCACCCCTCTTATGTATTTCTAACATTTTATTTTGATAACAAATTTCCATCTACATGTCATCATTTCATTAGATGATAAACTTCTTTTGGGAGGGGGTGAGATTTATTTATCTTTGTATTTCCCCAGCAAATAGCACAATGCATTTCATAAAGGGCATTTAAAATGTGTCTTAAGTAAATTAACAAGTAGAAAAAGTCTGGTCCGTACTCTACCCACTAGCTAAAAGAAGTCTAAAGTATGGCTATTGCTGTTTAGTTGCATCCAACTTTTCATGGCCCAGTGGACCATAGCACACCAACACTATCTATAGGGTTTTCTCAGAAAAATTCTGAAGTTGTCATTTCCTTCTCCAGTGGATTAGGCAAACAGAGGTAAAGTGACTTGCTCCAGGTTATTATTTTTATTAATTTATTATTATTAAATTTTAAATTTTTTTAATTTTAAAAAGTTATTAGCTATTTACTGGGAGGATGTTTATACGTTGAGTATCTAAGGACACATTTGAACTCAGATCATTCTGACACCAGACTCGGCATTCTATCCACACTGACCCAGCAGGTTACCTCCTAAATTCAGTATTTGAAAATACAAAAAAAGACCAAATTCAAAAGGATAAAATAAAGAGAGAAAAATTACAAAATTTTATTATAATAAAATCTATCATAAGTTAATTTTGGCTCATAGTAAAACAAACAAAAAAAAATCATCTTGTAAATAATCTACCAGAAGTCTCATTGAAGAAATCTGATAATCAATTATATAGAAAATGCACTGGGACTTTATAACATAGCCAGTAGGATCTGGCCTGGTTTTAAATTTTTTTTTCCAAAGACATACTTTGATTTGCATTTGAAAATTCTCTGTCTTCCTGACAAAAGTAGATTGTCCTAAAAAGACATAAGCACACCAAACCAAAGATATCTTCTGCTTTTTCTTTGAAAATGAAAACAAAAGATCATGAAATTGGGAATAATTTCCATTTATAATCCATTCTCTACAAGAGCAAAATCCTACTGTTTCTAATTTAAACTTGTATTCATTTTACAAACCAAGCCTGATAACAAGAATGAAGAATCCAAATTTCTCTCCAATTTTCAAGGGAAAAATAGGAGCAATTTGGCTTCCCTTCCAAATTAGGTGCCTTGTTCAGGTTAACCAAAGAATTGTATTGTTGGAGGTTGTCTCACACAGGAAAAAAAGTCTATGACTAATCATCAAAATGTAAAGATGGCTAAATTCTTTCTAGTGACCAACTTGTGTGCACAGCCTGCTTAGATGGCCTTATATGAGAACTGAAATCTACTCTGCCCTTGACTAGGGAGCCTTTGCCAAAATGCATGTGCACACGCACACACACGCACGTGCTCCTTGTTACTTCACAATAACGGTGGATTCCTGAAATCTTTTTTTTCTTTTACAAAAAAAACAAAACAAAACACATAAAATTGCCAATGACTCCTTTAAATGAGATTGTCAATTCAAGAAGTATATTAATAATAATAATAATCATGATAGTAATGACAACTATAATGATAAAAGCATAAATCAAATCACAAATATAGTCTAATACTAATAATAATAACTGAAAAATATTTGTCTAATGTTTGAAATGCATTATTTAATACTCAAAGTGTCCTAAGAAAAAGCCATAATTATTCCTGCTTAATGAATAAGTAAACTGAGACTCAGTCTCAATTAAGGGACATGTCCATGGGGACCCCACCTAACAAGTGAAGGGGAAGGATTTGAACACAAGCCTTTCCTAGGAACTTTGGGGGTACAGGACTCTTTCTAGTACACCATGCAGCAACATGCTGTTCATACACCTAAAAGATTTACTGACATTGGCAAAATGGAGGAAAAGGCTCTCAAGAAAATCTGTTTATAACTGGGTTACTAAAAGAACTTTCCCCTTTCAAACCTGAGTGATATATATATATATGTATCTTCTTTGTTCATAGTTGTTTGCAGATTATCTCTCCCATTAGACTATGAGCTCCTAGAAGGCAGAGACTGACTTTTTCTTACTTTATTAAACCCAGCATTTAGCCCAGAGTCTAGCACATAGCAGATACTTAATAAATGTTTACTAACTGCTCTTCTGAGATTAAGCAATACAAGTGCTTTACTGAGGGAAAGGGACTTAGGACAAATGATTTCATCACTTTAGATAACTCCTGATGTGGGGAATTCTTATTAAAAGAGAAGTCTAAAACACAAGTCTTTACCAAATGTCCAAAGAATACTCAAAATAAAGTATATAATAGTAAGAACTTAAGATATATAAAAGGTAACAGTTTGTGTACATGCTGGTTCTTTTAAACATTTTGATCCATTAGAGTGACTCAATTTTTCTGCACAATTGTTTAAGATTTTTTTTTTTTTTTGGCTGAGGCAATTGGGGTTAAGTGACTTGCCCAGGGTCACACAGCTAGGAAGTGTTAAGTGTATGTGGCCAAATTTGAACTCAGGCCCTTCTGACTTCAGGGCTGGTGCACTATCCACTGCACCACCTAGCTGCCCAAAAATTTTTTTTTTTTAAAAAGGAGATATGACCTACTCTTGAGTCAGTCCAGTTATATTCATTATTTTTTTTCTTTTGGTTATATATACCTTCATGCATTTAATTTTTTTTTAAATTTCAGATCAAGAAAAGAAAACGTAAGAATAATTGGGCTGCCAGAAAGTTCTGACCAAAAAGAGGACCTTGACATAATAATGAAGCAGTAAATAATCCAAGAAAATTGTCCTGGAGTGATAGAACATGAGGGAAAAGTAGAAATTGAAAAACTCCACTGATCATCACCTCAAAGAGATCCTTTGTGGAAAATACATAGGAATATTATTGCTAAATTTTGAAACCTCCATATCAAAGAGAAAATTTTGCAAGAAACAAGAAAAAAATTTCAAATATGATGAAGCTATAATTAGAATTGTACAAGACTTATCAGCAGCCACAATAAAAGACTGCAGATCCTAGAATAATATCTACTGACAACTAAAAGAGCTAGGCCTGTGTCCAAAAATATCATAACTAGCAAAATTATCTATATTTATAATTTAACAAATAAGAGCCAATATGAAAGATCAATTTTAAGGAATTTAACACCAACAAACTGTTAAAACATGGACAAATTATTTCTTTTTTATATATTATATTATATGTTTAAGATTCACATCAACAATAGTATAGCTCAAAAGAAAAATTGGCAAAGTTAAAAATAGTAATCATGTTACATAAATGAGGTACAAAGGAAGAATAGGCACAGAGGCATTGGAACGGGGAAGAGGGCTTGTAGTTCTGAAAACCTCACATTGGGAATGGGTTCAATATTATATATATATATATATATATATATATATATATATATATATCATAAAGGGTATAACACTCTCCAAAATCTATAAAGAAATAAGGGGGAAAGGATGAGCAGACAGGGAAGCAAATAGGTGAGGGAAGAAGACAAGGGAGGAGAGATCCATGGGCCGGAAGAGGTTAAGTAATAGCAAGGCAAGTTATAGAGCAGAATTTAATTAAAGAGTCAACAAGAACAGGAAAGACGTGTGTATGTATGTGTATATCTACATGTGTATACATAAATATATCTTTTCTTAACTGTAACTTGCTTGGGAGTGGGGTGGGGGATGAAAGGAGGAAAAAAGAATAATGTAAATAAAGTGCACAGCAGAGAAACAAAGAACAATTTGCAAGAAAGTAAAGAAAAAGTAGACATTTGTAAATATAATTTCTTCTACTAATATAGATATTTTCTTGATCTGGCAATTTGTTGTTATATTTTGAATCCTCCCTGATGTTCTGCTGGGTACATGACAATATTCTCTTTTGTTTTGCTTCATTCTGTTTTGTATTTCTTTTCTGTTTTTCTTTTTTTCTTACTCTACTTTTTTCAAATAAAAAAAATTTAATAAATTTTAAATAATTTTTTTAAAAAAGAAAAAAAAAGTAAGCAAGGGAGTTCAGGCCTGTTATCTTTATTTCACCAAATTGTCCTTCAAGGATGTCTGATTTGCTATTCAAAAATCTAGGTCACTATCTCACATCTGGATTCAAAAAGTACTTCTTAGTCTCATGAGAAAAGAAGGGAGAGAGTCACTTCTATCCCCTATTACTACATTTCTAACCAATCATGTTGTTCCCTGTGCCTCGGTGCTAGAACCAATCATGTGGCCCTAAATTCCATGTCATTACCTACCATGTTCTGTTCTTTGTTCTGCACTCCCCAAAATTTATAAAAAGCAAACTGTCCTATTTCTTGCAGTCTCTGGCATAAAAGGAGGCAAGCTTACTTACCCAATTATTAAGATGCAGCAAACCCTTGTTAAAAAATGTTATCTTGGGCAGAGATCTGCCTCAGTTTATTCAATTGTTAATTCAATTATCTCAGTAACAAATGCTTCTGACACAATGAAGGCAAAGATAAATGGCCTAAGACATATTATAACAAATTTCCTATCAGCAGTATTCAAACTAATGATGTTTTAATGGACATCTAACATTTTACTAACAATTACTTAGAAAGAATGAATGGGTGCTACTTTCAACAACCTATAAAATAAATGTGACTAAGGAGAGCAAACAGCTCCAAAACAAGGGAAGCCACTGGTAAAAGGACCAAAGCTGAGTATCTGAGGTCAGAAGACATGATACATTGATTTACCCATGTGACCTTTGGGCAAGTCACTTAATTTCATTGTAAAAAAGGGAGGTTAGACGAGATAGCCACTAAAGTTGTTCTCCAGATCTAGATCCAGGACACTATGACCTAAGTACCAAATATAGTTTTTTCTCTGTTTCCTAAATTTTCTTCACACTATCCAGTACACAAATGTTCAGAGGTTGATTTCTGCTTTGTGAACAATATGAATCTTCCATATGATATCAAATAGAATAAAAGGTGAAATACATAAAAATATAAATATAAAGAATAAGGAAATGGATGATCTTAAAATGATACTGTGAGAAGGTATGACAGATTCTGGGACTCCCAAGGAAACAGTGCATCTAGCAACAGAAGCAGCTCAAATTTTATAGCACAGTAAGAAGTTTGGGAGTAGATTCAGAGTTTTGGATGAAGTTACTTTTTTTTTTTCAGAGTGTGTAGAATCTCCATGTTTAAAAAGTCTCAGCTCTTCCATTTTCTTTTATTTTTAATCGTTTTAAAATTTTTAAGGTTGCTCTTTATTTCAAAGTTGTTTGTCTTTCCAAATCCCTTTCTCATTCTTACTCATTTTCCCTCTAGTACTTACTGTCTTATTAATAATTCAACATTTAAAAGTTTAATTTCCTTCTATTTATCCTTTTTTCTAAAGCTCTGATGATTCCTAATTCTAAAGGTGCATTTTAACACTCTATTTTCCTAGGACAGCTTTTTACCTTCTTCCCTATCACAGAGTAAACAGAAATGTTCCCTTGGTTTCTTAACTAAATAATGCCTATTACTATTTCTTCCAATAAGAACTTTTATTTTTTTTAATTTATTAGTTTTCAACATTTACTTTTATACTATTTTGATTTCCATTTTTTTCATCTCTCCCTCCATTTATCATCCCCTCTCCAAGATGGCAATCATAAATTATACATGTATAATCACATTAGACAAATTTCCACATTAGTCATGTGGGGAAAGAATCAGAACAAAAGGGAAAAAACAGGAAAGGAAAAACAACAAAAAAAGTGAAAATAATATACCTCAAATGCATTCAATTTCTGTGAATATACATAGTATTTTCCATCATGAGTCTTTTGGAACTGTCTTAGATCATCATATTGCTAAAAAGAGCAAAATCTATCAAAGTTGGCCATCTGCACAATTTTGCTGTTACTGTATACAGTGTTCTCATGATTCTGCTCATTTCACTCAACATCAGTTCATGTAAATCTTTCCAAGTATTTCTGAAATATTTACCTGCTCATCATTTCAATAACAAGAGTATTCCATTATGCCATAGTTTGTTCAGCCATTCCCCTATTAATGGGAATCCTCCCATTAATTAATTAATTAAGAATTTCCAATTCTTCACCAACACAGAGAGCTACTATAAACATTTTTGTACATGTTAGTCCTTTTCCAAATGTTATGATTTCTTTAAAAAACAGACAGTAATGGTATTGCTGGATCAAGGGGTATGCACAATTTTATAGCCCTTTGGATTAGTTCGCAAGTCCATCAACAAACAATTCATTAGTGTTTCAATTTTCCCACATCCTCTCCAACATTCATCATTATTCTTTTCTGTCACATTAGCCAATCAGATAGGTGTTAAGTGGTACCTCAGAGTTGTTTAACTTGCATTTCTCTAATCAATAGTGAGAGGCTGTTGTTGTTGTTGTTGTTTTGTATGACTAGATGGTTTTGATTTCTTCATCTGAAAACTGCCTATTCAAATCCTTTCAATATTTAGCTACTGGGGAAAGACTTATATTCTTATAAATTTGATCATTTCTCTATATATTTTAGAATTGAGGTCATTATCAGAAACACTGACTATAAAAATTGCTTCTCAGCTTTCTGCTTCCTTTCTAATCTTGGTTGCATTGACTTTATTTGTACAAATCCTTTTTAACTTAATGTAATAAAAATTATCTATTTTGTTTTACATAATGTTCTCTACCTCATGTTTACTCATAAATGATTCTTTTCTCTATAGAACTGACAGATAAACTGTTCCTTGCTATCCTAATTTGCTTATGATATTACCATTTATGTTTAAATCACACACTCATTTTGACCTTATCTTGGTATATAGTGTGAGACATTAGTAAATGTTTCATTTTTGCCACAGTATTTTCTAATTTTCCCAGCAGTTTTTGTCAAAAAGCAAAGTTCTCATCCCCGAAGATAGTCTTTGAATTTATCAAATAGCAGATACCTTTAGTCACTGATTATTGTATCTTGTGTACCTAACCTATCTCCAATGATCTTTATTAACAATTTTATTAACAATTAGTTTTGATGACTGCTGCTTATAATACAGTTTCATGTCTGGTTTGGCTATGCCCCCTATCTGTGTACTTTTTTTCATTACTTCCTTTGATATTCTTCCCGATAAATTTTGTTATTATTTTTTCTACCTCTATAAAGGCACTGAATAAATACATTGATTTATGTAAATTGTCATTTTTATTATATTAGTTCAGTCTACCCATGAACAATTGATATTTTTCCAATCATTTAGATTCATTTATCTGTAAGAAAAGTGGTTTGTAATTGTGTTCATGTAGTTCCTGGGTTTGTTTTTAGCAGGTAAATTTCCAAATATTTGGCTTTGCTAATAATATATACAAATGCTGATGATTTGTGTGGGTTTAGCTTTTATTCTTCAACTTTGCTAAAGTTAATTGTTTCTTCTGTTGTTGTTATAAGTTTATTTTATTTCGTGATTTATAGGGCTTATTTTAAAGTTTGCTACTTTCTTGTAATTTAGTTATTAATTATTTCAAATAGTTTTTCACCTGTTTCTCTAGGATTCTCTAAGAATGCTATAATATCACCTGCAAAGAGTGATAGTTTTGTTTCTTCATTGCCTATTGTAATTCCTTCAATTTCTTTTTCTTCTCATTGATAAAGCTAACATTTCTGTACCATAATGAATAATAGTGGTGATAATGGGCTTTCTTCTTTACCCCGATCTTACTGGGAAGACTTCTAGCTTATCCCTGTTATGTGTAATACTTACTGATGGGTTTAGATAGATGTTGCTTAACATTTTTTTTTTTTTGCTTTTTGCTGAGGCAATTGGGGTTAAGTGACTTGCCCAGGGTCACACAGCTAGGGAATGTTAAGTGTCTGAGACCAGATTTGAACTCAGGTCCTCCTGACTTCAGGGCTGGTGCTCTAACCACTGCGCCACCTAGCTGCCCCTGTTCCTTAACATTTTAAAGAAAACTCCATTTATTCCTATGCTCTCTAGTGTTTTTCACTATGAGTATTGTATTTTATCAAAGGCTTTTTCTGCACCTATTGAGATAATCACACAATTTCTGTTGGTATTGTATTAACATGAACCATTATGCTGATAGTTTTCCCAATATTGAATTAGCCTTGCATTCCTGATATAAATCCCATCTGGTTATAGTATATTATCCTGGTAATAAATTGTTGTAATCTCTTTGCTAATATTTTATTTAAAATTTTTGTATCAATATTCACTAGGGAGATTGGTCTATAATTTTCTTTCTCTGTTTTAACCTTTCCTGATTTAAACATCAGCATCATATTTGTGTCATAAAAAGAATTTTGTAGGGTCCCACCTATATTTTCAAATAATTTATGTAGCATTAGAATTGTTATTTAAATATCTGGTGAATTTATCTGGACCTAGAGATTTTTTCAAGGAGAATTCATTAATGGCTTGTTCAATTTCTTTTTCTAAAATGGTTAAGTTAAAAAGTTAAGTAATTTATTTCCTCTTCTATTAATCTAGGAAATTATATTTTTGTAAATATTCATCAATTTCATTGAGTTTGTCAAATTTATTGGCATGCATTGGGCAAAATAGCTCCTAAATATTGTTTTAAATTTCCTCTTTATTGCTGGTGAATTAACCCTTTTCATTTTTTATACTGATAATTTGACTTTCTTTTTATTTTAATCAAATTAACCAAAAGTTTATCTGTTTTATTGGGTTTTTTTTTTTCATAAGAGAATCTCTTAGTTTTTGTTAGTTCTAATTAGGCATTTAATTGAGGGTTTTTAACTTGTTCCTCTTCTAGCTTTTTGTGCCACCAGGCACAGTTTATACATATAAAATATTTGTGTCTTTGGCTTAAATTTGGCAAAGATAGTGGCTGGCTTTCATTTTCTTCCTTTAAAGATTATGGTAGCAAGAAATCTTTTCAAGTCTTCAATCACTGGGGCTATTGAGGCATTAAGGCCTAGCAATTGTCAAGTCATGTCATCTTAAGAACTGATTCCAGAAAAACATCTCTAAAGACGGGTCAGGAAAGGGTACTGATGGTTTGGGGCTCAAATTCCTAACCTGTCTTCAACCTCGTTAAACTTCTTGAAAAACTGTTACTTTTGTCTTCATATTCTCTTGGCTGGTCATGTAGGCACTATAAAAATGCTTATTGATTAACTGTGAAAGAAGAATATAGACTCTACTTTTGCATGTCCCAAAGAATAAATTAGCTAATGAATAATGAATTGAAATACAGGAAAAGGAGTCTGCATAAAAAGGATTTTTAAATTGAAGGCTTATGTTCTATATACTTCATAATGTGGAGCATCTGGTCATCTTCATATGCTACCACAAACTACTAAAGCACAATAAGCATCTCATACAAAATTATTATTACTTTATATCTCTATTTCCTAAGAAATTTTCATTTAAAAAAACACAAACACACACACACACACACACACACACACACACGAAAGCTGACCCAAATTTTCCAGAAGAAAAATAAAGGACAATCATAATTTTCTGAAATGGTGGGTAAGATGCAATTATTTTATGAAACATGTACCCTATTCATGGAATACATTTGGAATTCAAAGCAGAAAGACTCCTTTTCAATTTCTTTAACTACAGAAAGACTTTGGGATTTCAAGCAAAGACAAAAAAAAAAAAAAAAAAAAAAAGACAGGCTGTCAGTATTAATCCATACTTAAGCAAAAGTTTTGCCAATGAAAACTAAAACACCTGTATGTACAAATTAGATTTTTCACATTTTCAACAATGAAAGGAAATTGAAAACACCAATGAATGTCCCTGCACTTGGCTCATCTATAAGGAAATAATGTAGATAACATAACTAATTTTAAATTATCTAGCCGATATAACGCAAATGACCCACTAGCACAATATGTTATTTTTGTTATGACTCATTCTGTTTCCTGAAATGTGTAATTGATAAATTTGGGGCACTGCCTATCATAATGATAGTCTAAGAAAAGCAAAGTATTTCTTTGAGAAAAATCTTTTGACACATTTGAATTGAAACACTAATACTACTCAGCACCCTATGCCAGGATTTCAGTACTCTTCAAAACTGCCATTTTTAAAAGATAGTTAAGCTGTTCAAAAAAGAAAGAAATTAGCAAGAACAAGCATGGCTTGAAAAAAACAGATATGATGAAAAGTTGCTCCAAATCACTATTGATCAGAGAAATGCAAATTAAGACAACTCTGAGGTACCACTACACACCTGTCAGATTGGCTAAAATGACAGGAAAAGATAACGATGAATGTTGGAGGGGATGTGGGAAAACTGGGACACTAATACATTGTTGGTGGAACTGTGAATGGATCCAACCACTCTGGAGAGCAATTTGGAGCTATGCTCAAAAAGTTATCAAACTGTGCATACCCTTTGACCCAGCAGTGTTTCTACTGGGCCTATATCCCAAAGAGATCTTAGAGGAGGGAAAGGGCCCCACATGTGCAAGAATGTTTATGGCAGCCCTTTTTGTAGTGGCTAGAAACTGGAAACTGAAGGGATGCCCATCAATTGGAGAGTGGCTGAATAAATTATGGTATATGAATGTTATGGAATATTATTGCTCTGTAAGAAATGACCAGCAGGACGATTTCAGAGAGGCCTGGGGAGACTTGCATGAACTGATGCTGAGTGAAATGAGCAGAACCAGGAGATCATCATACACAGGAACAACAGTATTACATGATGATCAATTCTGATGGACATGGCCCTCTGCAACAAAGAATTGTCTCAAACCAGTTCCAATTGTTCACTGAAGAAAACCATATACACCCAGAGAGAGGGATATGAAATATGGACTACAACGTAACATTTTCATGATCTCTATTGATATTTGCTTGCATTGTGTTGCCTTTCTCTGATTTTCTTTTTTTTCTTGTAGATAGGATTTTTCTTGCATAACTTGTCAAGTATTTCAACATTATTAACATGTAGTGGACTTCCTGCCATCTAGGGGAGGGGAGGGGACTGGGAGTAAAATTTGTAATGGAAAGCTTTGTAAAGATCAATGCTGGGGAACTACCCATACATATGTTATACAAATAAAAAGCTTTAATAAAAAATAAATAAATAAAACAAAAACAGATATGAGAGGTCACCCCCAACTGACCCCTTCAAATAGGTGGGAGGTTCACAAGTGTAAGCACTGGACACATTTTTGGACTTTTTCAGTTTATTGTTCAACTGTGTTGATCTGTTTCTCTATTCTTATTTATCTTTTCTTTCTTAAACTTTTTTTTTTTAATTTCTTATATAAGATAGCTCTGTTGTAGAAGGAAGAACATGCTGGGGAAAATATAGTGATATAGAAAACAAAAGGCATCAGAAGAATCAAGTATGTTGAACCAACTGACAGGAGTCAAGATTATCAAGTCATTCTTTCAACTAACAAATATTTACAAGGCATCTATCATGTTATAAGCACTCTGCTAGGTCCAGTCAGATATATAAAAATGAATAAGAGTTAGAGGTGAGTGGGAATAAGCATTTTTTTTTAACACTTACTATCACCAAGCACTGTGCTATGTTTTTGATCCTCACAATACTTTGAAGAAGGTGCTAATAAAAAGACACGCTCTCTGCCTTTGAAACTAGTGATGGAGAAAGGAAAATAAATGAAATTAGGTACCACCTTAGAGAAGAACTAAGAAGAATCCTGAAAAAAAAAAATTCATCTTAAAACTATGGTTAGAAAAATAAAATCAAGGCACACATGAGGCCCAGGGTAAGTAGGGCTTTTAAAGTTGAAGTCTATCTTCAAGAAAGAAAATGTTCAAGAGTCTGTCAATGCATTTCTCTTTCCATGAACATGGAAAGCAGAATCAGTTAAATATATATAACAAGACAATGTGGACTCTGAAGCCAAATTGCTTCAATGGCAACCAATCTAGTATACATAAGGAAGAAAAGAATGAAAAGAGAATTGTATAACTCAGGTTAGATTGCCAGTGGCTTCCATTTCTGGAACCTAAAATTCCAAAAGACTTTGGGATCTATGATTCTGCTCTATTGTTCTTTGGACCTGTGATCTCTAAGAACAGAGGTCCTGTTCTGTAACTGGTTCAGTGGACCAAGTGCTGGGCCTGAAGTCAGGAAAACTTGAACTCAAATGTAGCCTCTGACACTAGCTGTATGACCTCTCTTTGCCACAGTTTCCTCATCTGTAAAGTGAGAATAACAATAATAGCACCTGCCTCCCAAAGTTGTTGTGAGGATTAATAATTGTAAAGTACTTAGTATAGTTCCTGGCACATAATAAGCTCTATATCAATGTTATTGATGATGATGATCACGATGATGATGATGATGATGATGACAACAATAATGATACTCCAATGGTTCAAAGTCAAATGAAGGAGGAGACTGACTTGCTCTTCCAGGACACTGCAGTTATAAAACCTGATGACCAAACAGCTACATGACTTTGATTGAGCATGTCCTCTCTAGGGCTCAGTCTCCTCATTGGGACTTGAATCAAGGAGGTTAGAAACTAAAAAGATACCCTTTAAACTCCATGCTCAAGTAAAGCAAAACCTAAGGAAGTACTCCCCTTACCATCTGAAATGAGACAAGAAAAATGATCTGTAGTCCACAGAGAAAAATAAAAGACAAAACAAAACAAAATGCTGCTAGCTTCCTCTTCTTCTCTGCTTCTTCTGCTGCTTCTCCCCACTGCAGTCTCCAAGTGGCAACAAAGGCTCATATGGACAGGAAACAGCTAGGGCTATCAATAAATGCGGCAGACCCTCACCCAGAGCATTAGTCACTGCCTCCCAGAATTTTCCCTTAGCAGTGTTTGACCAAATTCCTCCAAAAGGAGCAAGTATATATCAATAACCACTCATAAGTCAAAATGGGCCAGGCTATTGTGATTCAATTAAATGCACAATAGGTGAATTGAACTGATCCTTTAACAGCACTGGAGCTCTCTGAACTCTTTGCTACCTGAAATATTAAATATTAATATTCCAAAGAGAGGGATCTTTAGTTCCTTTACATAATCCTTCTAGTGCACTATGTAATGAATTACTACAATTCCTCATCTTCCTTAAAGTAAAAATTGGTCAGATTTGCCTCAAAAGTACGTTCTATGAGGGCAGCGAGGTAGCTCAGTGGATAGAGCACTAGCCCTGAAGTCAGGAGGACCTGAGTTCAAATCTGATCTCAGACACTTAATACTTCCTAGCTGTGTGACCCTGGGCAAGTCACTTAACCCCAATTGCCTCAGCAAAAAAAAAAAAAAAAAAAAAAAGTACATTCTATGGCTTCAGAAATGTTATGATTGATAATCACAAAGGGAGTTGTAAAAACTCCATACCTTCTGACCTTTGTATCTAAAATATTCTCAACTCCATTGCCAAAAAGTAGCTTTTACCTCCTAAAATGAGAAGATCTAGGATGTAGATCTAGCTTTTCAACTTATAAACTGTGTGATCATCTTCAAATCATTTCATATCTCTAAGATTCAGTTTCTATAGGATCAAGGCAATATTTGTACTTCATATCTCACAAAACTGTTATATTTTGCAGATATGCTTGAGTCATTACACATTTATCTGGAGACGTATCAGTCACCAAACAATGGAACTACAATGGGGAAACAAACCTAAACAAGATCTCATCTTTATTTTCCTTGACTTCCAAGAATGCTCCTTCTTCAATTCTAACAACAAGGGACCAATTTATACTAACAATACTCCCTTGGTCAGTGTTCATAGTTCTCTTGTTTATTCCTTATTATCTTCTGCAATACTCTATTTTTCTGAGTGGCTAACCCTGAATTGTCCTTAGAATTCCTCCAACTTAAGAGCTAATAACATGGTATCTTAATCATCTTAAGCAAGTTAGCTCTCTGTAAGCCAAACTAATACCTTCATTTCAATTTGTTTAAAGTTTATGTGAGGCCTATCACCATCACCATCAATGGCTACCTTCCTGGGGAGATACTCAAGTTTATCAATCCACATCACCAAATGTGGCACTCAAAATGGAGCACAGTCTTCTGGATGTAATCTCAACAAGATTACAGGTGGATAACCATATCCCTTGATGTGGACAATATAACATTTTTTTTTAAAAAATTATAAGTAGTAAGGAATTTTCTTTATTTTCTGCAATACTGAAAAATCCATTTTATTATTTGTAGGAGATTGTTTAGAAATTGTCCTAGTATTGTCATTTTATTTTTCATTGGTATGTAGTGATAGGTAAACATATGAATACTCTATATAAGTATTGCTTAAAATTTTATAAGATAATTTATAAGATAACAAATATTTAAAGTAATAATAATTGATCTGTGCATGGCTCTTCAGTTAGCTGGGGTTTTTTAAATTTTTTTCTGGATTTAATAAATACCAAATAAAATTAGTATTACATATAAAGTAAAACAAAAAGAGGATCCTACATGAAAATGTAGATAATATATATAACTTGCTTTCCCTTTTAACCATATAACAAATTCAATATGTAATTTTCAAAGCTATTCTGCTTGTCACAAGCACTTTTCTTGAAGAAACTATACCAGCTCTGAAATCAATTGCTACTTAATTGTTCAGCTGTATGTTCAGCTCAATTTCATGCGAATTCGTGGACTTTGTCTTTGGGGTTTTCTTGACAATTCTGGAATGGTTTTCATTTTCTTCTTCAATGTGCCCTCATTTTACTGATGAGAAACTCAGGCAAATAGGAGCAACTTGTCCAGGGTCACATAGCTAGTCAGTTTGGTTTGGATTTGAGCTCATATCTTCCTGACTCCAGACTTGAAGCTCTGTCTACTGTCTACTACTAAGCTGCTTCTTAAAGATTAGTTGCTGCTGTTGTTATTTTCTTCTCATTTTAAAGTTGAGGAAACCAAGGTAAACAGGCAAATGACTTGCCCAGGCTGACATAGAAAATGTCTCTGAAACTGAATTTGAACTCATGATGATGAGTCCTCCCAGCTTTCCACTCTATCCACTGCCCTATCTGCCCTAGAAATTAGTACTATTCTCAAAGTTAAACAACCATTCACCTTAATTGGACTTTGGCTTGCAGAATTCCCTCTCATTATTTTTTTTGGAAATTAGGATATTTGCCCTGCTTCTTTGACATCTCTCCCATTCTTCACAATGTTAAAAACAGCAATGATAGGGACTCAGCAATTAATTGATAAATTTACTAGCATTTAATAAGTGCTTACTACATGCCAGGCACAATACTACGCACTGGAGATAGAAGAACAAAGAATGAAATAAATTCTACTCCCAAGGAACTTCCATTATTCAACAGTTCTTTCCATCTTATATGATAGTGGAAAGGCCACAGTTTCTTGAAAGTTACTCTCTTTCACGATCTAAGTTCCTTTATCTGTTAAACAAGGAGGTTGCACAAGTTGACATAAGGAAATCTTAAACTCCAGATCCATAATTCCATTCTTGATGGATTAAACTCATCAAAGCCTACCACATGCTTTCTTCCTTTCTACTTATCTTGAATTTCCATTTCTGTATAATCCATGATAAAATAAAAATTCTTATTGTCAAAGAATCAATTAGCAAAAATCAAATTCTGACTTCTTTCATCTTTGGTTATCACTTTGAGAAATATTCAACAAGTACTTCTTTCCCTTCTCTGATTTTCTTCCTTTTCCCAAAAAACTGTATGAAATGTTTTAAAAAATTGTTATTCTTTTTCAGCCTCAGCTCATTAAAGCTCTAGCATTCTTAACATGATTTTTACAGGACCATCCCATAATTCTACACTCTTCCTCCATTATTTGTTATTGCTTTCATCTTTCATATAGACTTTTCCAGGCAATTTTCTATGCGATCTACATTGCTCCCTTTAGCCAAAACTTCACTTGCTCATCAAAATTACTTATCTTTGTATCTTTATAATTTCATTTCTGATTGCTATTCATGCCTTTCTAAGCTGACTTTCCCTGTAAAATAATAGTAAATTGGTAAAAATATTTTATAAAGCCTTTGAAATCTTTTATCCCAAAACCTAGAATGTATTTCAAACTACAGTTGGTTTTCCTCTCTCTCTGAATTAAAAACTATAAATTGAAGTGGTCACTTTCCTCCAAAGCTCATTTTCACTTCAACATCAATAAGCCAGGTGATTCTTGCTGTTGAAAATGAAAACAAATAAAAATGAAATAAAGAACAGTTGTCCTCAATTGCTTTAATAAACTTTTCAATGAAGAAATTAAGATAATGTTAAGGTAAGCTAAAAAATTATTAACTGCTCTACTGTAGGTACAGAAAAAGAAATTTAGAAAATGACTAAATGAAGAAATCTTCCATCACTTCTATAGCACACTTCTGGCAAAGACTGGGAGCTGTTCCTGGAACACATCATTTATTTTATCCTTCTCTCAGGGTGGTCTATAGTATGCCAGGATGACAACTCTGCTTCTATTTCTAATTACCTCCATTCCTGACATGCTCTGACCATGGGAGAATATCTCAAAGAAGGGACTAACAATTGACAAAAGAAAAAAAAATTTAAAGAAGACTACATACTGATGTAAATGCCAACAACTCCTCTTCAGTTAACTTATGCACTGGGTTGGTCTTCTGGAAATTTGTACTGTAAAAAAAAAGTATATTGATTTCAAGAATTCTAATTTACAAAACTGGTTTGATTAAAACACAAAATCAATATGTTACAGTAAGTGCATAAGTGTGTATATAAGGAGGAGGATGAAACAAGCAATTATTAACTGCCTACTATGTACCAAGGGCTGGGCTAAGCATTTTACAAATATAATAGCATCTGATTATGTGTATGTGCATACATGTGTGGATATATGAATATGCATGTTTATAAATAGATGTGTATATATGTACATATCTATGTCTATATACATGTGAATATAGGTATGTGTCTGAATATATACAGAAAAACAGATTTATTTCTCTCTGAAATAACTGAATGTTTTGAACTAAAGAAAGCCTGGTAGTGACTCCAATTTCAGTAAACTTTGTAACAACATCAAGCATAGGTAAAAGGGCCACATAGCTGAGAATCAACTCTGAAGGGGTTGCCTCATGAATTTATACATTTGTTCTTAAGGAGACTTTAAGAACAAAAATTTTTATTTAGAAAAATAAAATGTAGAGATGGCTAGTAGGCACAGTGATTAGAGCACCAGCCCTGAAGTCAGGAGGAGCTGAGTTCAAATCTAGTCTCAGACACTTAACACTTCCTAGCTGTGTGACCCTAGGTTAAGTCACTTAACCCCAATTGCCTCCTCAGAAAAAAAATATAATAATAATAAAATGTAGTTTGAAGTTTCTTAATATATGGATGCTCCAATTATCCAATACAAAAATTAAGACAATAAAACCCTGTTAACCAGAATATGTGGGAATGACTATCCTGTTTAACTGATTTTAAAAAAACAACAATAAAACCACTTGAAAATGAACCAGATTATTTTTTAAAATTTAAACTATTACAAATTTTTCTAAAATATATTAAGAGTATTTTCTTATCTAATTATAAATTTCACATAGCCTCAGAAGATTCAGGACATCCATCACTCAATATAGAATGGTATTATAAAGGTATATTATTCAAGCCATTCTCCAATCGAAAAATGGTCAAAGGATATGAACAGACAATTTTCAGAGGATGAAATTAAAACTATTTGTAGTCATATGAAAAGGTGCTCCAAATCACTATTGATCAGAGAAATGCAAATTAAGACAACCCTGAGGTACCACTACACACCTATCAGATTGGCTAAAATGACAGGAAAAGATAATGACGAATGTTGGAGGGGATGTGGGAAGGCTAGGACACTGATGCGTGGTTGGTGGAGCTGTGAACAGATCCAGCCATTCTGGAGAGCAGTTTGGAGCTCTGCTCAAAAAGTTATCAAACTGTGCATACCCTTTGACCCAGCAGCATTTGTATTGGTCTTATATCCCAAAGAAATCATAAAGGAAGGAAAGGGCCCCACACGTGCAAGAATGTTTGTGGTAGCCCTTTTTGTAGTGGCTAGAAACTGGAAACTGAATGAATGCCCATCAATTGGAGAATGGCTGAATAAAGTATGGTATATGAATGTCATGGAATATTATTGTTCTGTAAGAAACGATTAGCAGAATGATTTCAGAGAGGCCTGGAGAGATTTACATGAACTGATGCTGAGTGAAACGAGCAGAACCAGGAGATTATTATACACAGCAACAACAATACTATATGACAATCAATTCTGATGGACATGGCTCTCTTCAACAATGAAATGTTTCAGACCACTTCCAATTGTTCACTGAAAAAAGACATATATACCCAGAGAGAGGGATGTGAAATGTGGACCACAACATAACATTTTCATGCTCTCGATTGATACTTGCTTGCATTGTGTTTCCTTTATTTGATTTTTCTTTCTTGTAGATATGATTTTTCTTGCACAACGATAAGTGTGGAAATATGTATACATATATTCCGATTTATCAAGTATTTTAACATAATTAACATGTAGTGGATATCCTGCCATCTAGGGGAGGGGTAGGGAGTAGGAAGGAAAAACTTGTAACAGAAAGCTTTTTAAATTTTTTTTTAAAATGGTATATTATTAGAAGGTAGAAGGTATATTATTAGTAGAGGTTATTACATATATAATGACCTGAAGATAGAGGAATGTTTTTTATTTTATTTTTAAATAGCAATTACTGATAATTTTCTTGTAATTTGATTTAGTTTCCTAAAAGCCAACTATAGTAATCCAGTTAATAGAGTTTTCTAATTAGTAGGGGTTGTCACTAATGGAGGGGGAGTAAAACTGATCACAAAAATGAAGAAGCAGTTATATACATTGTATACTTCTAATTTCATAGAGTTTGTTCTTTAGTAGACTAATATCCTAATATCTGTGGAGTATATTCAGTATCCTGGAGTAAACTAAGAAACACAAAGAAATCCGTGCTTCCTCAAACTTGAAGGTGGAAGCACTTTCTCAGAGAAAAGGACTGAGAATAATGAGTGGAAATTTATGAAGGTAAATACAAGTATAATATAAAATTTTCTAGAGCAGTACAAATGTGGATTAAACAAAGTTAAAAGGTAATGAATGAGTTGCCCATTACTTGGGATCTTTGGGCAGCAGATAAATGATCACTTATTGCCTGGAGGTACAAGGTGTATTTAAAGTGATTCCTTTTTTTTTTTCCCCGAGGCAATTGGGGTTAAGTGACTTGCCCAAGGTCACAAAGCTAGAACGTATTAAGTGTCTGAGGCCAGATGTGAACTCAGGTCCTCCTGATTCAGGGCTGGTGCTCTATCCACTGTGCCACCTAGCTGCCCCCTAAAGTGATTCCTTTTAAAGTACAGATTGAACTAGGTGGAAATCCTGGACAACTATGCAATTTTATGGGTTTTTTTTAAATTAACTAAGTTTTTCTTATTTTATCAAGGTACAAAAAAATCTATTTTTTCTCCCTACTTCCATATTCCTACTTAAAAAACAAAAAACAAAACAATAACCTCTTGTAACAGATGCACATGTTCAGGCAAGACAAATTCCATGTCCAAAAATATATGCTTCGCTCTACATCCTAAATCCATCACTTCTCTATCAGGAGGTAGGGAACATGCTTCATCATTATCTAGAATTGTGGTTGGTTCTAAAGTCTTCCAAAGATGCTTATTTTTACAGTGTTGTTGTTATTGTACAGTGTTCTCCTAGTTTTACTACTTCATTCTGCATCAGCTCACAGAAGGTTTCCAGGTTTTACTAAAACCATTCCTTTCATCATTTCTAAGAGAATAAGGGCATTCCATTATATTAATACACTTTAATTTGTCTAGCCATTTCCCAAGTGATGAGCTCTCTTAGTTTCCACTTGTTTGCCACCACAAAAAAAGAACTGCTATAAATATTCTGTGTCTACTTTGGTTATTTTTTTTTTCTTTCATTAATCCATTTTATCCACCCAGATGCCACCAAATAAAGAATCACTTGAGTTAAGGAGCATCTCTTGGTGATTAGGGGATGGAAAACTGAGGATATTCTCTCATTTACTTCAATTAAATATCCCCTTGGCAACTTTACATAGTCTTTTTTTTTTTTTTAATAAAGACTTCCTCTATTCATAAGGTCCTCAAAATAGTAGCCTTCTCAAATGCCAAAACTCCCATAAAAACACCAATATAAGATCTATTTAAAGTATAAAGGTTACTAAGTAACTTACCAGACTCCAAGGATCACAGCAAGCTCTTCAGCACACAAGTCAGGCATCTGATATTGTTCACAATCTGCTAACTTTATCTCATTCAGCACTGTATCATCATTTAGCTCAAGATTCTATTATTGGAAAAAATGGGAAAGGAAAAGAGAACATTTAATCCATTTATTAAATGTTTTCTGGGTGTTTCATATTATCTTAAATCTTCTAATTACATCTATCACAGTGCAGTTATAAAAAAAAAAAAACAAAAAAAAAAACTGACAACCCATATCTTGCTCCAGCTTCATCCTGCCCTTCATTTCTCTTCCCTAACTGCCCACCTGTACATAATTCTTCTTCCATCTATCTTACCAAATTAGGATGCCATCTGGTATGAGTGTAGGAGGCCTGTGGCATCGCATCTAACCTGAGCCATGCAGAGCATTGGATGCTGCCTTTTCTTATTATCTTGGAAACATGGACTCCCTTCAATGGCAGATGCTACATTCCACCATTAGCCTATGCCAGTTTTGATCAGTCACAGTAAGGACCTCTACAGAACATTTCTAATGGATCACCACAAAAGTGAAGACTAACATTGTCAAGTAATTCAAAGGGCTGGGTAGCACTGGCTTAAAACACTAAGAATCAACAAAAGATGGCCTATAATGTTGGCTTTGTGCCTCTAGCATACATAAACCTACACAAATACCTTCAGTAGGTTAGTAGTGTTCTATGGGGAAAGTATATGGGACTTGGAGTTACAGGAACTAAACTGCAGTCCTGGCTCTGGCCTTTCTTTACCTTATGGCCTTAGATAAATAACTTAGCATCTCTGAGCCACATTTTCCTTATGATTGAAATAAAGAGGTTGGAGCAGATGATTTCCATGTTCCCTTCCAGTTCAAAATCTATAATCCTATAAAATGGGGGGGGGGGGCTGGAGAAGAAGAGAAGGCTGAATGGAGAGAGGAAGGGAGAAATGCTTTTTGGAAGATAAATGCTAAAAACCAATGAAAAGAGAAGACTTGACTGTATGTATGGAAGGTTAAGTGACAGGCCAGGCTAGAGATGGCATCATTGGCAATCCACCCACTGATGACTCAGAGGAATGTGACCCAAATTATAAAACCAGTGAAAAAGCCCATAAATACTTTGTGAAAATGAAGTAAAAAGTCTAAGTTTTGGGATACTGTAACAAGTACAAGGGAGGAAAAAGCAACACTATAATGAACATAATGAATGTGTGATTAGTTTGTTTTGTTCATTTCTGCCTGGGAGAAAGTATCCAGTTCAATTGATAACACTATTAATTAGAAACCACAAATTAATAAAACACCACAATGTCCATTCTGACTCAGAGTGTGCCAGAGAAATTTAAAAAAAAAAAAATCTGATTTTTTTTTTCTGCAGACAATAAATGTGGAAATAAGTTTGGAAGAATTGTACATGTTTAACCTATATAGGATTACATGCTGTCTAGGGAAAGGGGGAGAAGGAGAGAGGGAAAAAAATTTAGAAGAGAGGGTTTTGAAAGGGTAAATGTTGAAAACTATCTTAGTATGTATTTTACAAAATAAAAGGCTACTAATATTTTTTTAAAAAGATCTTTTGAAAGTCTTAGATAAAGTAAAAGCAAAGTCTACATCTCTTACTACCAAATTCAATGTTGTTCTTCACATCTGTGATTCAGAGTGTTAATAAGCCTGCTTACCTTTGTTAAATTCTCTAGAGGAGTAGGTGCTGGGCTAAGCTCATTATGCAGAAGGCTGTCCTCTCCTCTTCGAACATCCAGAATAAGTTGTGCCACATAATTTTCCTGAAACCGAGTCCTTTTCCCCAAAGCTCCTATTTAAAAAAAAAAAAAAATCCAATAGTTTAATTGCTGCTGAGGCATGCTACCTATCAAAAGAGTATCAAAAATTTTTGTTTCATATGACTTTAAAAACATCTTTTAGGTTAATTCAACAAACATTTCTGTGGGGCAGCAGATCCAAAAGACCATCAAGTCTATCTCACCCACTTACTGCTGTAGATAATCTTATGAAAGATTTAAATGATGCAAGAAAACAAAAGATTCAGAGTCTAATGATCATGTAATCATAGATTGAGAGGCAAGGGGCACTTAAAGCTGCCCCAATTTATCGATGAGAAAACTAAGGCCTACAAATCTGGTTTAAGTGATTTTGCTCAAGGTAATGCCAGTAGGAAGTAGCAAGATCAGAACACAAATCCAGATCTTCTGACTCCAATTCTAGATTTTTTTCTTTTTCCTCCTGTAGGATTGTTTCTTCTCTGTGTCAATGAGAGAGTGAATGGAAAGGGAAAGAGAAGAAAAGAGAGAAAGGTTTTCTACTAATTCTAGAAGCTTCTTAGTTTGTCTTTCATAATCTGTCTTGACTATAGTCATATCAGTGAGCTAAAGAAGCAGAGGAAAGAAGGGAAGAAGAGTGAAGGGAAACAAAAGGAAGGCAGGAAAAAAGTGACACCATTTTTTGGGGGGGGCAACTCACCTTAGCCCAGGCTTTCACTTTCAAATATTTTATTTTTTAAACATTCTTTTCTTTTTAAATTTTGAATTTCAAATTTATTTCCTCCTGTTAACCCTTCCCTTATCCAATATGGAGGCCAGCAGAGTGATTATCAATTATAAATGTGAAATCATGCAAAACATATTTCTATATTAGCCATATCAAAAAAAAAAAAAAAAAGGAAGCAAGAAAAAAAAAACTTACTTCAATTTGCACTCAGAGTTCATCAGTTCTTTCTCTGGAAGTAAATAGTGTTTTTTCATCATGAGTCTTTTAGAATTGTCTTTGGAATTGATCACTGTATTGATCTGAGTAGCCAAGTTTTTCATAGTTGGATCATCATTACAATATTGCTGTTACTACAAGATGATCTTTGATTCTTCTCACTTCTCTTTGCATCAGTTTATACAGACGATCACACATGTTAAGCACTTACTACACCCAAGGCATCATGCTAAGATCTTTTGGACAACTATAAGCACTAGTCAAAAAACATTTGTGATGAGGCCATTTTATGAAAAGAATCACATTAAATACTCAACATTTGGCAAAAATTGCTAGAAAAAACTGGAAAATAATATGGTAGAAACTAGGCATTGACCAACATTTAATACCCTATACCAAGATAAGGTCGAAATGGGTTTATAATTTTGACATAAAGGGGGATACTATAAGAAAATTAGGAGAAAAAAATGAGTTTATCTCTGAGAACTGTGAAGGAATAATTTTATAGCCAAAGAAGAACTAGAAAACAGTATGAAATGCAAAAAGGATAATTTTGATTATATTAAATTAAAAAGTTTTTGTCAAACAAAACTAATGCAGCCAAGATTAGAAGGGAAGTCCTTTGATCCAGCTGTGTCTCTACTGGGTCTATATCCCAAAGAGATCATAAAAAAAAAGAAAAACACTCACATGTGTAAAAAAATAGCAACCCTTTTTATAGAAGCAAGAAACTAACTAAGTGGATGTCCATCAGTTGGGGAATAATTTGTGGTTATGAATGTAATAGAATATTATTCTTCTCTAAGAAATGATGAGCAGGGGCAGCTAGGTGGCACAATGGATAGAGTACCAGACCTGAAGTCAGGAGGACCAGAGTTCAAATCTAGCCTCAGACACTTAACACTTCCTAGCTGTGTGACCCTGAGCAAGTCACTTAACCCCAATTGCCTCAGCAAAAAAAAAAAAAAAAAAAAAAAAAAAGAATGATGAGTAGGCTGATTTCAGAAAAGCCTGGAAAAGACTTACATGAATTGATGCCAAGTGAGGTGAATAGAACCAAGAGAATATTGTATATAGCAACAAGAAAATTATGTGATGATCAACTGGGATGGCCTTGGCTCTTTTCAACAATGAGGTGGTTCAAAGCAATTCCATTAGACTTGTGATGGAAAAAGCCATCTACATCCAGAAAGAAGACTATGGATCCTGAATCTGGATCACAACATTGTATTTTTATCTTTTTTTGTTGTTTGATTTTTTTTCTTTCTTATTTTCCCCCTTTTGATCTGATTTTTCTTATGCAGCAGGATAAAGATAAAAATATGTTTAGAAGAATTGCACATGTTGGATGTGCAATATTGGATTACTTGCTGTCTAGGGGAAGGGAGAAGTGGAAAGGAAAGAAAAATTTGGAGCACAAGTTTTGCAAGGATGAATGTTGAAAACTAACTTTACAGTATTTTCAAAAATAAAACCTATTATTATTTTTTAAATAAAGATAATCACCTTATAAAGATATCCTTTAGTTCTAAAGACAAATATGCCTCTAAATTTTCTTCTGAGAAAATTTATAAAAAAACTTTTCAGGAGACTTTCAATAATTCATATCCAGACAAAAAAGTTTCAGGAAGAATAGACTAGTAGGGAGAGAAAAAAAAAAGAAGAAAAATAATTCACTTGTCCTTATTTGAATATTCAAGTTTTTCTCAGTTTAATTTAATAAATTTTTATTAATTGCCAACAAATTGTAAGTCTTTTTCCTAGGTACTGGTAATATTGAAACAAAAACAAAAAAGTCCCTCCTTTCAAAGCACTTACATTCTAAGGAGGTAGAGGTAATTAGGAAATCAAGAGTAACCACTGAAAAGGCACTTGCAGTATAGTGAGGTGGAGGAGAAGCAGTCAGATTGCAAAAAGGCTTTGGAAAGAAAATAAATCCCAATCTTCCCATCTCCACTTATATCTCACCCATCCTACCATCTTCATAATGATCTCTTCTCACTTCAGTACTTTCACAGGCCATCATGTATGTGCTGCTTGGACTTCATTGCAATTCTGACCTTCCAATGAATTTATCTCTATTTTGTCCTCTATTTCCACTCATCTGTTATCAAAACATTACCCTATATTATTTCAATCATCCATTTTCTTTACTTCCTTTTATGCCTACCCATATGCAACAGAAAAGAGGTAGAAATGTTAGCAAGGCAACCTAGTAACTAGATCCTCTCGGCAGCAAAACCATCCTTTTATTCTCCCTTAATCATTTCCCATAATCATTGTTCCAAACCTTCAAGTTTCCCACATCTGCCCCTCCCCTCTCTTCTTGACATTTAGTTTACAAAGAAAATTGAAGCTATATGCTGGGAACTGCTTCTAATCCTCTTGTCTTTACCTCAAGACCACTAGCTAGCATCTCTCATATTCTGTTACTAGTCTGTAGTATCCTTGATCCCATTTCTTTCTATCTTTTCAAGCAAACTCTTCAAACAATCTTCCTCCTAGGCTCAATATTCAATCACTTCCTATCTACTGGCTCCTGGCCTGATTTCTTCCAATATGGCCAAGTCTGCCCTATCTTGAAAAAACCCTCATTAGGCCCTACCATTCCCTGAAGCCTAGCAAAGCTGTCTTCACTCCTCACTTCAATTTCCTTTCCACATGTTCAGCAAGCAGTCTTCTTACCTATGGCTCCAAGAAGTTGTAATACACACAGTAGTCAGACCCAATGAATCACTGGGCAGAGGGATTAACCCCGTAGAGGGTGACTGACAAGGCTCAAACTCATCAGTGGGTTACAGGGACATCTACCCCAATCACATAAAGACTTTCCTGGGTAGGATGAGTAGATGAGAACAATTTGTTCCAATGACCATGAAAGTGCAGTGATCAGAACTTGGTCAGGCATTGAAGATGCCAAGGTCATCCACTGCATCTGGACCATTTCCAGAAGGCTTGACTTTTGTATTGTCACTAGACTTTGAAGATTTTGGAAGACAGACTGAGGCTGAAAGCTTTGTACAACTCTGCCTCACTTAAATTTGATTTATGTGCAAGTCAAAACATCACCAATAATGTCACTGGTCCTCTTCAAAAATGAAGGACAGACAACAAGCACAGAGAAGAGAACAAAAGGAAACACAGACATGCAGGACAGTTTTGAAAACCATGCTGAATTTATCATAGACTTTCAAGGAAAAGCAAGATGTATGTTATAGAGATTTGCAATTTCATGAATAATCATCTTTAATGTTCAAGTTTGTATAAGGAAATACTCATTTTATTTGTTTCTTATTAAAAATAAAAATTTTATTAAATGTCAAATAAGATCTTACAAGTTGATACCCAAACTATCTTTCCAGGCTCACTGTATGCTTCTCCCCCTCTGGCACTATGCATTCCTAAAAATTAACTTTCTCTCTACTCTTCATCCATAACACTCTTATCTCCTACTTCTAGCCATCCTATATGTCTGAAATGCATCTCTTTTTCATCTTCACTTCAAAAAATTCCCCATTCCTTCAAATCATTCAACTGTCACTTTCTACATGAAGCCTTTCATGATATCCAAATGTTAGTGTAGTTCTTTCCTAACAACCTTCTATTTGCCTACTTTGTATTTATTTTCATTTTTCCTGAATATCCTACATATGTATTTGTCATCCCTATTAAAATGTAAGCTCTTCAAGAGCAGAAATTGCTTCAATCTCTAGAACAAAGCCTGGAACATAAAAAGCCTTTAAAAATGCTTGTTAACTAATTCATTGATTAAATATAGACTTATGGAGAGTCTCAGAGTTTTCAAGAATAGGAATCACAATGCAAATAAGGAGAATTCATAGCACTCAAGAATAAAGAAATCCTAAATATCAATTTCAAAATAATTTAATGGTTGTTAAAAAGTAATTAATGATAAGTACCTCTACTGAGAGAAAAGTAGAGATTAAATGACTAGACAAATTAAGTAAGAACATAAAAAAAGTAACAACTTAAAGTAAAAAGATAACTATGCCAAAAGAAATAGACAATAAAAAGATGAGTAAAACTAAAAGTTGGTTCATGGAAAAGACCTATAAAAGTAGCAAACTACTAGTAACAAAACAAACAAAAAGAGAGAATCTATTAAGTGCAACAAAAATAAATGTGAAAAAAACAAGAATAATGAATATCAAAGAAATTAATTTATATTTATAAATTATTACAAGTATTAAATACATCTATACATTAAAAAATTGGAGACATAAGTAAACTGAATTACTATCTACAAAAATATAAATTTGACAAAATAGGAAATAAACTTAAATATAGCAAATTTTGGCAAAGAAAAAAGTGATCAAAAAACTCTCTAATAATTTTTAAATACACATAGATTAGACATAATAATTGCTGCATTACAGAAATCATTCACTGGATCATACTGATTTAAGAGTCCAACTTCCTCACTTCAGAGACATCAACTGAAGGTAAAGTGATTTTTTCAGAGTCACATAGCCAATAAATGTCTGAAGCAAGATTTGAACTGAGATCATCCTGACTGAATGCTTAAAACTTGATCCACTACACCACTTAGCTATTTAATAAACAGAGAAAAATGGAAAGTAACTTAATACTTTTTATGAGACAGATATAATACTGCTTAGAAGAACTAGAAATAAAACAGAAAAAAGAAATCATAGAACAATCCCCCTAATCAGAACAATAAATAAAAATAATAGATAATATAATTGAAATATTAAAAATGATTTCATCATGATCAAAAAGGATAACAATATTAAAAGAAAAAAAGTGTTGCATTATGCTAACAAAAAAAGGTTTAATTATGATAACTATTCTGGAGAACAATAAGGAACTCTGTCCTAAGAGCTATAAAATTGTACATAATTTTTGATCTAGCAATAGCACTATAAAGAGAGCATAAAAAAGTGAAACGAATATATTTGTGCAAAAATATTTAAAGCAGTTTTTTCTGTGGTGGCAAAGAACTAGAAATTGAGGAGATGCCCATCAACTGGGAAATGGCTTAACAAGTTGTGGAATATGAATGTGATGGAATACTATTGTGCTTTTAGAAATGATGAACAGACAGATTTCAGAAAAACCTGAAAACACATGCAAGAACCAATGCTGAGTGAAGTAAAGAGTACCAGTATAACATTGTACACAGTAACAACAAAACTGTGTGAAGATCAACTATGTCTTAGTTCTTCTCAGCAATATAATGATCTAAGACAATTCCAAAAGATTCATGCTGGAAAATGCCGACCACATCCAGAGAAGACTAATGGAGTCTGAATGCAGATCAAAGCATACTATTTTTTACTTTCTTTACTTTTTAATAGCTTTTTCTTTTTATTCTGTTTCTTCTTTCACAACATGACTAACATGGAACTATGTTTTAGATGATTACATGTATATATAACCAATATCAAATTGCTTACTGTCTTAAGGAGAGAAGGAAGGGGAAAGAAAGAGGGGAAAAAAATGTGGAACTCAAAATGAATGTTAAAAATTATTTTTACGTGTCACTTCTGGGTCTGTATCCCAAAGCAATCATAACAAGGAAAATGACCTACATGGGCAAAAATGTTGTAGCAACCCTTTTTGTAGTGGCAAAGAACCGAGTCCACTGAGTGGATGCCCATCAGTTGAGGAATGGCTGAATAATTTGTGGTATAAGAATAAATGAAATATTGTTGTTCCATAAGAAATGATGAGCAAGCTGGTTTCAGAAAAGCCTGAAAACTTATATAAACTGATGCTGAGTGAAGTAAACAGAACCAAAAAAAAACATTGTACACAGCAACAACAAAATAATGTGATGATCAACTATGATGCACTGGATCTATGCGACAAAGTGGTGATTCAAGGCAATTTCAATAGACTTGGGATGGAAAAAGTCATCTGCATCAGTGAGACAACTATGGAACCTGAATATGGATTGAAGCATTGTATTTTCACTTTTCATTGGTACATTTGTTTTTTCCTTCTCATGTTTTTTTCTCTTTTAGTATGTTTTTTCTTGTACTATATGGCAAATATGGAAATATGGCATTTTTTGAATTGCACATATTTAATCTATATCATTGGGAAGAGGGGGAATAAGGGAGAGAGAGAAAAATTTGAAACACAAAGTCTTACAAAAACTAATGTTTCAAAGTATTTTTAGATATATTTGGAAAACAAAATACTATTGAAAGAGTTTAAATTTATTTTTACATGCAAATTGGAAAAAAAAAACTGTTAAAAAAAAAGAAAGAAATGTGTGTAATGACCAGAGAGAAAAGATAAGAAAACAAAACAAAAACAAAAACAAAAACAAAACAAAACAAAACAAAAAAACAATTCCACACCATATAAAAGTATAAAGATCAAGCAGGAACTGAATACAGAAATATAAAAAGATACTCTAACCCTTCCCTTCGTAAAGTGGGAGATCCACAAGTATTACAAAAAAATGCACATTTTTTTTTTTTTTACTTTTTCAATGTATCAGCTATGTTGACTTTTTTCTTTCTCTCTTAAAAAACATTTTTTATATTACATGGCTCTCTGGGCAGGGGAAGGGGAGGCACAAATGGGTACTATGTGATATAAAAAACAAAAAATATCAACAAAAACTTATTAAAATTTTTAAAAATGCATACTCTTGCAATAGAAAGTTTTTAATTTTTTATTTTATAATCCCCAAGATGTAGCATATACAAACAGAACTTAACAAATAGAACTGAATAATGAAACCATCTTATTAACATTAATAGTTTGAGTGCATATGTTTAAACTTAGCAGAATTAAATAAAATTTTAAAACCTGCTTATAGAAAAGGACAATGGAAGAGAAATTGGAGAGCATGCAAAGAAGGTATGCTAAAATTCTTAACAACCATAAATATATATATATTAACCTTAATTTGAAAATTTGAATATATAAATTGACCATAAATTTTCTAAAAGGAAAAAAAAGTAGATGTTTACCTGTTAAATCAATTTTCAGTTTGGTTATGTCTTTAGCAATGTTGAATTGGTCTTTTGCTTTTGCATATTCATAATAATACAAATACATATGTGCACACTCAAGATGGAACTGAACATTCAGGTATCCACATGTCTCCTTGGCAAACAAATTTTCTAGTTTCATCACTGTAAGAGAATAGAAGATATTAAGAATTTATCTCCTTCCAAGGAAATTCCAATAGACTTTGGATAGAAAATGCTATCTGCATCCAGAAAAAGAACTATGGAGATTAAATGTAAGTCAACATATGCTACGTTTACTTCTTTTTTTTTTTTCTCCCAGGGTTTTTCCCTTTTCTTCTGATTTTCCTCTCCCAACATGATTCATAAAGCAATGTGTATTAAAATAAACAAACAAAAAAAGAATTTATCTCCTGAAAAGATATTATTATACTCACAAGGCAAGAAAACCTATCATGAATTCATGAGAAAGTGAAGAAGTGAAGGGAAAGGTAGAACAGGGTAAATTACCTCACATGAAGGGATATAAAAGGACCATTACAGTGTAGAAGATGGTAGGATGGGTGATGAGTATCACTTGAACCTTAGTCTCATCAGTTTTGGCTCAAAGAGGAAATAATATACACAATAGTTGAACATAGAAATCTATCTTAGAGGAGGAGATGGTAAAGGGGAAAAGGGGAGAGAAACACTGATAGAAGAGAGACTAGATCAGAGGAAGTAGCAGACTGAAGAGCATGAGGAAGGAAGGGTAAAAGGAGAAAGGACAAACATGAAGAAAAATAGGATGGAAGGAAATACACAGATAGCAATCATAATAAAGTGTGAATATGAATGGGATGAACTCTCCCATAAAACATAAGTGGATAGAAGAATGGATTAAAAACCAGAATCCTACAATATGTTGTTTATAAGAAACACATGATGCAGAACAATACACACAGAGTAAAGGTAAGGAAATGAAACACAATCTATCATGCTTCAACTGAAGTAAAAATTTAAAAAATTTAAAAAAGCAAGGCTAGGAATCTTGATCTCAGACAAAACAAAAACAAAAACTGACCCAATTAAAAAGGATAAAGAAGAAAACAGTATCTTGCTAAAAGGTACCATAGATAATAAAATGATATCGCCAGTAGATACATATGCATCAAATGGTATAGCATCCAATTTCTTAAAGGAAAAGTTAAGAAAGTTATAGGAAGAAAGAGAAAGCAAAACTATATTAGTGGGGGACTTTAATTATCCTCTCTCAGAATTTGATAAACCCAACCAAAACCTTAGAGAAACTAAGGAGGTAAACAAAATATTAGAAAAGTTAGATATAAGAGACCTTTGGAGAAAACTAAATGGAAACAGAAAAGAACATACCTTTTTCTTTTTCTATTTTGACTTGAGTAAGGATTTTTTATTTTCAATAGTATTTTATTTTTCCAAATTTTTGTAAAAATAGTTTTCAACATTCATTTTTGTAAGATTTTGTGTTCCAAATGTTTTCTCCCTCCCTTACATTCCCTCTCCCCAAGAGAGCAATATAAGAAAAATATCTTTTCCTCAGCAGCACATGGCACCTACAAAAAAACTGTCCCTGTATTAAAATATAAAAACCTCAAAAACAAATGTAGAAAGGCAGAAATATTAAATCTATCCTTTTCAAATAATGCAATAAAAATTATATTCAAAAAAGGCAGTAGAAAGACAGATTAAAAATTATTTGAAAACAATAATCTAATCCTAAAGAATAAGAAAGTCAAAAAACCAATCATAGAAACATTAATTTCATTTAAAGAGAATGACAACAATGGAACAATATACTAATGGATTGCAGCCAAAGCAGTATTTAGGGGAAATTTAATTTCTTTAAAGTCTTACATCAACAAATAGAGAAAGAGCATATTAATAAATTGGGCATGCAACTTAAAAACTAGAAAAAGAACAAGTTAAAAACTCCAATTGAGCACCAAATTTGAAAATCTGAAAACTAAAGTTGAGATTAATAAAGTTGAAAGTAAGAAAAATACTGAGCTAATACATAAAACTATGAGCTAGTTTTGTAGAAAAAAAAAAAACAGATAAGGCATTAGTTAATTGTGATATTGGTTTTTTGAATTTTAAAAATCCAATATCAAAACTAAAAGAGTGAAATCATCATCAATGAAGAAATTAAAGCAATTATTAGAAAATATTTTGCCCAATTACTAAGCCAATTGGTCTGAAAATCTTAGTGAAATCATTGACCATTTTTAAAAATATAAATTACCCAGATTGACAGATGAGGAAATAGATTGTGTAATGATCCCATTTTAGAAAAAGAAACCGAAAAAGCCATTGATTAACTCCATTAAGAAGAAAAGTAAAACCCACAGAAATTAGATGATTTATCTCAAGTCACACAGTAAATAGCAGAGTCAAGATTTAAACCTAGTTCCTCTGACTGCAAATCCAGTGGTTTGAGTTTCTCTTTTCTTACTGTACTATGCTTGCTTTTTTCCATGGTTTGTCTGAGTTGTTGATGGATGCTTCTGCTTCAGAATTAGATAGGAAAAAAGAGAACATGCTGAATATCAAATACTGGTGAAAAATACTTACGGCAGAATCATCATTAACAAAAAAATATTTATAAAAAGGCCCTCATAATGGCAAATCTGCTTTACACTCAAGTTTTCCTTTTCAATTAATCACAATAAGACAAATACAAAATTGGGTTCTGAAATTTGAGTCTGTCATTAAAAGACCAAAACTTTCACCATATTGGTGAAAGTTTTCTTTCTGATAAAATGACTGCCAGATGGAGTTGTGTACAAGTGAAATAAAATTTAGATCACTTCATAACATACAGGCAGCAAAACCCAAGTGATAAAGCAATAAGTACTTCTAAAGAAAAACTTAGGATGAAATTATGTACTATTTGGAAAAGACTGCAGCTGACAAATTCTTCACAACACTCAATGGTACTCAACTAGGAAAAGTTTCTCATAATAAATTCCTTTGCATTAGATGAAATCTTATTAGGCTATGACTTTAAGTTAGTTAAGAACAAATAATTTAATGAGTTTGGTAAATGCTTGCTTAAAATATTCAACTAAACTTTTTATTTTCTTTTGTCTTAAAAAAAAATTTTTTTAGGGGCAGCTAGGTGGCGCAATGGATAGAGCACCAGCCCTGAAGTCAGGAGGACCTGAGTTCAAATTTGGTCTCAGATACTTAACATTTCCTAGCTGTGTGACCTTGGGCAAGTCATTTAACCTCAACTGCCTCAGCAAAAAGCAAAAATTAAAAAATTTAATTTAATTAAAAAAAATTTTTAAAACAGCCTTCCTTAAAGCCTATTGGGGAATGATAGGAACAATACACATTCCTAATATTCAATGATGAAATGAATGACAGCCAAATTAATTGGATTCTACTGTAGCAGTTTGGCAGGAAGCCAGGCTATACAGAGGCAGAACCTGAAAATAAGAAGACAAGTACATGAAAAATTAACACCACTTGGATGTGTAAATGAATTATCTCCACCTAAATCAATCAACATATTAGAACATCTAAATCCCATTTCAGCACTTCTATTTTGAGAGCAGAGGAATTAGTTGAAAGTTTTAAATTTATATCCCAATAATCCTGACATGATTCTGTTAAGAAACAACTTTTTGGCACCAATTAAATTAGATTTTCTACTGAATGGGAAACAAACCAATTACATTATCCACCTTCATATCCAAGCTGAAAACTTGCTCTTATTAACTAAGTGTAAATGCCAACATGAGTATTAAATAGGCAAACTTACAAAAAGCAGGAAATACAAAGCAATTTTTATTTATATAAATGTTTTTTAGCAGGTACTGTTTTTGATTTGGGGTAGCAATGTAATACCATGGAAAGAGCCCTCAATTTGGAAACATACAATCTCTGTTCCAGTCCCAGCTACAAATTTTTTAGATTAGGTTAATTTAGGAAAATCACTTAACTTCTCCAACCCTTATCTATAAAATAGGAATAATAAATATATATACTATATATACATATCTCACTTTAAAAAATGTGAAAATATTAATACTTCCCATCTGTGTGACCTTGGGCAAGTCACTTAATCCCAATTGCCTCAGCAAAAAAAAAAAAAAAGAGTGAAAATACTTTATAAAGTACTATATAAATTTTTTTTTTTTTTTTTTTTGCTTTTTGCTGAGGCAATTGGGGTTAAGTGACTTGCCCAGGGTCACACAGCTAGGGAATGTTAAGTGTCTGAGACCAGATTTGAACTCAGGTCCTCCTGACTTCAGGGCTGGTGCTCTAACCACTGCACCACCTAGCTGCCCCAGTACTATATAAATTTTATAGTTACTATTTCCGCATGAGACTCACCAATAAATAGTCCAATATTACAGATGAATATTACAATTTGAGAGGAGTTAAATAATCTGAGCAAGATTCCAGAGTAAAATGGGGCATTAACAAAACTATACATTTGAAACTGACACCCAGAAACTAATCATGAAAGCAGTAATCATTTAAAAATAGCTTACATGATTTATACATGAAGGTTGATACTACAAGCAAATTAAGAGAGCAAGGGAGAGACTACCTCTCAGATCTGTGAAGAAGTGAGGGATTCACAGCCAAAGCAAATGCAAAATAGATAATTTTGATTATATCAAATTTAAAATATTTTGTATAAACAAAACTAATACAGTCAAGATTAGAAGAGAAGTAGAAAGCTGGGGAAAAACTTTTACTGCCAGTGTTTCTTATAAAAGTCTCATTTCTAAAACATAGAGAGAATTGATTCAAATTTATAAGAATACAAGGCATTCCCCAATTAATAAGTGATCAAAGGATATGAATAGTCACTTTTCAGATGAAGGAGTAAAAGCCATTTCTAATCATATGAAAAAATCTCTAAATTATTATTGAACTGAAAAATGCAAATTAAGACAACTCTGAGGCACCACTTTACACCTCTCAGATTGGTTAAGATAACAGGGGAAAAAATGATAAATATTGGAGAGGATCTGGGAAAACTAGGGCACTGATACACTGTTGATGGAGCTGCGAATTGATCCAAGCATTTTGGAGAGCAATTTGGAACTATGCCCAAAGGCTATCAAATTATGTCTACCCTTTGATCCAGCAGTCTACTAAGTCTATATCCCAAAGAGATCATAAAAAAGGGAAAAGGACCCACACATATTTTTTTAATTTTAAAAATTTATTTATTTTTAATTTTTTTATTAAAACTTTTTATTTGCAGCTTATATTCTTCTCCTGGCTACAGAGATGATTCCTTGCCCTCATGCAAGAACATTCTATCACTTTAAATGACACTATGTGCTGTCTTACCCATTATAATGTACTCTCTTTAAGGCAGAAATAGTATATATATATATATATATATATATATATATATATATATATT
>JAJPUD010006384.1:92901-122346 GCA_023553655.1 Myrmecobius fasciatus
CCAGTATTTAACATAGTAACTAGGGTATAATAAACACTTAATGAATATTTTATTTGTCTATTCAATAAAAATTCCTCATTTTCCATATAAAGAAACCAAGATCCTAAGATGACAGGAAAAGATAATTATGAATGTTGGAGGGGATGTGGGAAAGCTGGGATACTGATACATTGTTGGTGGAACTGTAAATGGATCCAACCATTCTGGAGAGCAATTTGGAACTATGTTCAAGGAGTTATCAAACTGAGCATACCCTTTGACCCCGCAGTGTTTCTATTAGGCTTATATCCCAAAGAGATCTTAAAGGAAAGAAAGAGACCCACATGTGCAAAAATGTTTGTGGCAGCCCTTTTTGTAGTGGCTAGAAACTGGAAACTGAATGGATGCCCATCAGCTGGAGAATGGCTGAAAAAATAATGGTATATGAATGTCATGGAATATTATTGTTCTGTAAGAAATGACCAGCCTATTTCAGAGAGACCTAGAGAGACTTGCATGAACTGATGCTAAGTGAAATGAGAAGAACCAGGAGATCATTATACACAGCAACAACAAGACTATATCATGATCAATTCTGATGGACATGGTTCTCTTCAACAATGAGATGTTTCAAACCAGCTCCAATTGTTCAGTGATGAAGAAAGCCATATAAACCCAGAGAGAGGGATCTGAATGTGGACCACAACATAACAATTTCATGCTCTCTATTGATGTTTGCTTGCATTATGTTTCCCTTCTCAGATTTTTTTTCCTGTAGATTCGATTTTTCTTGTGCAACAAGATAATTGTATAAATATTTATACACATTCGATTTGTCAAGTATTTTGGCATGGTTAACATGTATTGGACGTCCTGCCATCTAGGGGAGGGGATGGGGGGTAGAGGGGAAAAATTTGTAACAGAAAGCTTTGCAAGGGTCATTGTTGAAAAATTACCCATGCATATGTTTTGCAAATAAAAAGTTTTAAAATAAAATAAAAACAACAACAACATCATCATCAACAACAACAACAACAACAACAAAAAGGAAACCAAGATCAAGAGCCTTAAGCATTTGCTCAAACAGATACTAATTGGAAGAGCTGGTGCTCAAAAACCTAGGACTTAACTCCAAATCTTTATTATACAACAATGCTTCAAATAAGTTTAATAGGAACATAAACTAAAGATTTCTTAAATCAACTACTGTAATGCATTAGGAATAACTAAAAATTTTGTCATCAGGTATCAAACTATAACTCAGTGTCTCATACTAATTGAAAGTTTTAAAAATAGAAATACTTTAATACTTTGTGTTTCTGGCATTTCAAATATGTGTAAAATATATACATGTATATACTTCTAATAATTTTTGCAAGAGAGGAAAGCATTTGACAGGGGGAGGAAAATCAAGAAAGGATTCATATAAGAAGCATCACCTAATTTTGTGATTCTAAGAAATGAAATGAAAGAACTATTTCCAGGACTATTTAAGTCACTCTTATCAAAACATTCTACAATCCTTAAAAGCTCAGCCTATGGTATATCAATCTATCTCCAATGGTTAGTGCATTGTCTTGCATGAAGCACATTTTTAACACATGTTTCTTGGTCAAGTGAACTATACAATGGGAACACCTACATTTGGAATGAAATTCCTTGATCACAGGAATTGTCTTTCTCTTTTCATATTTGTATCCCCAGAAATTATGCTTAAAGTTATGACTAATTGATCTGTGCTGGAAATAACTTTCATATTTCTACTAGAAATTATTTTAGAAATTAAACAGAAAAAATGTTTTAAACTTTTAAGTAATGACATATAAGAATTTTACATAATTACTTAAATAATTCTAGAAAGCCACACATAATAATATACCACAAGGAAAAAAATTTTCTAGAATATTCTGAGCCCTTCTAAGTGAAATGACTTCTCAAAAAGCAAAAAATGTAAGGACAGAATAGCAACAACAATATCTATATTGTGATCTAACTATATAGTGCATTAAATATAATGTAATATGTTGTACTTTAGTTTTCTTGTTTGATCTTGTATCACCGAACTGAGAATAAGGAGCCTCCCCCTTGAATGCTTAACTGTTCCTTATTTTCTTATACTTATAGTATATACAACAAATTAATGAGCAAAATCTAGTTTAACACAGACACAATCTTATTATTAAAGTTAGGAGATTTACTGTCACTGTGGGATCTTGGGAAAGTCATCCTGTGCTTCAAATTTCTCTTTTGTAAAATAAGTGTTGAACCAGAAAATAAGATCCTAGGATTTACAACTAGCAGGGATCTTAGAGAGAAATCATCTAATATATTCATCTTATAGTAGAGGAGATGTTAAGTAATCTGCCATGATCTCTTCAAATTCTAAAACTCTGATCTTTCATTGATGAAGTGCTTTTCTCTTTTTATCTCTTCTTTCCCCTTTTTCTTGCCATACTATTGAGACTTTAGAAACCTAATGTAGGAAAAAAAAACTCCTTTGATATGAACACAACAAATTCATTCATATCTTTGAAGCCCTAAATATTTTTCCTAATCTTTTTTCTCATTTAATTATTAGCTTCTTTCTTCTTCATTATATTATACATATTATATTTTAATATCTGGTTTCTCAGCTTTAGCTAAGAAATTATTTCTCAAATTTTAGTTTTACACTTTTTAATTTAGTCTTTTGCCAGTAGTGTTCTCTTTGCCCATTGCTTCTCTTTTTCCTTTCCTTTTCCCCCCACTAATCATAATCCTAAAAGTCCCTTTGATTTAAGTTATTTATCAGAAAATATCAGAAAAATTTACTAATATTAAATAGATATATATCGCTTGCTGGGCTTTGGAACATCAACTTATTTAACTGAATTATTACTAATATCTTTGACAGTGAACCATTCAATATTATTAAATATTTGTACTACTACAATTATATTTATATAGCTAGTTAATTATTGCTAAGTACTTCCTTCAAGCACTTTCCTTCCTTTTTTTCAAATGTCCTACTCCATTCACATTCTCTAATTTCAACAAAACTGCTGGAAAAATGTAAAAAGAAGTCTGGCAGAGAATGAGCTTATATCATCTTAAACAATAAATTCCAAATGGACATGATAGGGATGAGGACTAAAACTATGATTTCATAAATGCTTCAAAATGAGAACAAAGGAAATATAAATGGCAATTTTGGAAAGTGAACAATTCAAGTTAACAGAATCACATCTAAAAACTCATTTGGATTTCTGGAACACACCTTAAAATTTAGAAATCACAGTTTTCTGGCCAGAAATATGGTACACAAAGATTCTATTTTTTTTTTTATTAAAGCTTTTTACTTGCATAACATATATATGGGTAGTTCCTCAGCATTGATCTTTACAAAGCTTTCCGTTACAAATTTTACCCCCAGCCCCCACCCCTCCCCTAGATGGCAGGAAGTCCATTACATGTTAATAATGATAAAATACTTGACAAGTTGTTGTGCAAGAAAAATCCTATCTACAAGAAAAAAAAAATCAGAGAAAGGAAACACACTGCAAGCAAACATCAATAAAGAGCATGAAAATGTTATGTTGTAGTCCACATTTCATATCCCTCTCTCTGAATGTACACAAAGATTCTTGAAAACAAAATAGAAAAGATTTGAAACTAGAAAAGAAAGGGAGAGAAAACTAAATATATCAACATCTGTTTATGTGTGTATATATAAATACATATGTTAGATTCCATAAATAACTATAAAATAAGAAGAAAAGAAATACAGCATCTTACTTGCAAGACATTTCACAAATCAAAATGGATGAATAGTCCATGTCTTAATTAAGAATCCACTCTACATCAGATCTGAAAAGTGATTGTTTAGCCTTTACTTAATGAGTTCCAGTGAGACCCCATCAATAACAAGAGCAATAACAGCTAACATTTATAGGATACCTTAAGATTTGCAAAGTACTTTGCACATATTACATCATTTGATGTTCACAGAAACCCTGTAAAATAGATGCTATTTACTATCATCCTCATTTTACATATGAAAAAACTCAGGCTGACCAAGGTTAAGTAATTTTGCCCAAAGACATGGTTAACAATCTGAGGTAAGATTCACACTTATATCTTCCTGACTCCAAGTTCAGGACTGATTTTTTTTTTTTTTTTGGTAACTGCATGTTCAGGTCATTAATCCTTTCTTTTTCTATTTTTTTTTTTAAAATTTTTTTTGGTTAATTTTTTCAGAGATACAATTTTTCCCCTAAAGGTCACTTTACCTACATTCCAGAAATTTTGTTATATTGTCTCATTTTCACTCTTTCATAGTTACTATTTCTATAATGTGTTCTTCAATCAACTCATTATTCAAGTTGTCATTACTAGGGCTCTTTTTTGTCTTTTTCTTTTGCTTGTATTCCCTGTAGTTATTCCACTTTTGAATATGTAATTGTTTTTTTTTTAAATTTTTTTTTTAATTTTATTTTATTTGCATTACATATGTGTGGGTAATTCTTCAACAATAACCCTTACATAGCTTTCCGTTACAAATTTTTTCCCCCCAACTTCCCCACCCCTTCCCTAGATGGCAGGATATCCACTACATGTTAATTATGTTAAAATATTGGCAAATCGAATATATGTATACATATTTCCAAACTTGTCATTGTTGTGCAAGAAAAATCTTATCTACACAAACGATATATCAGATAAAGGAAACACAATGTAAGCAAACATCAATCAAGGAGTATGAGAATGTTATGTTGTGGTCCACATTTCACATCCCTCTCTCTGGGTGTATATGGCTTTCTTCAGTGAACAATTGGAGGTGGTTTGAAACATATCATTGTTGAAGAGAGCCATGTCCATCAGAATTAATTGTCATATAGTACTGTTGTTGCCGTGTATAATGATCTCCTGGTTCTGCTCATTTCACTCAGCATCAGTTCATGTAAGTCTCTCCAGGCCTCTCTGAAATCATCTTGCTGGTCATTTCTTACAGAACAATAATATTCCATAATTGAATATGTAATTGTTAAAAGGCTTTCCCCCCCCTTATTACAGGTCTTCAATCACATTTTTTTTTCCTTTTTTAACCCAAATCCTTGGTTTTTCCCTTCACTGAAGATATTCCTTTTTTTTTTTTTTTAATTTTATTTTATTTTTTTGCTTTTTGCTGAGGCAATTGGGGTTAAGTGACTTGCCCCAGGATCACACAGCTAGGGAATGTTAAGTGTCTGAGGTCATATTTGAACTCAGGTCCTCCTGACTTCAGGGTTGGTGCTCTATCCACTGCGCCACCTCGCTGCCCCATAAGAATTATATTCTTACAATTTATCTTTGCATCCTTTCAAAGTTCTATCACCTCACAAACACTTCTCTATATATTTAGCCTGCTATCAATTGTCCTCAACTTAACCTAACTATTTCCATTCTTTGGCCATGTTTGTGATCAACAGTAAATGATACCTTCCCACCCCACAAAGAACATTTTAAGTTTGCTATAGTTTATAAACTACTCAACAGAACACATGGGGAAGTGAAACAACAGTTCTTCCTCTGGACTTTCTCTAGATTCCCTCTAAAGTACAAATGCTATCCTTACATCAGAGATTCAATAACACTTTTGCTACATTAGTACAATCAGAAAGAGTGATAACAATGTTGCAGGTCACCTGTCATACAACAACCAAGCACTCAACAAATAGCTGGAAAGAGATTCCCTCCCCAAATTAAAATACATTCATTCTTTCTTTCATATATGCTACAAGTTTTTCTTAATGGCAGTTAAGAGGCCATGAAAAAAAGAAAAATTCCCTAAGGAATTAGTGCAAAAAATTTCCACAAGCTTTGATATTTAGGAATTCTTTACAGCTGTTTCTTTTACCCAGACAAAGGCCACAGCTACTATGAGAAGGAAGCATGAGTGACAAAAGAAAACCTTCTCACATTTTAAGAAACAAAAATCTCTGATCAAAAAAATATTCCATAATATGTATACATATATTCGATTTGCCAATATTTTAACATAATTAACATGTAGTGGATATCCTGCCATCTAGGGAAGGGGTGGGGAAGTTGGGGGGAAAAAATTTGTAACGGAAAGCTATGTAAGGATTATTGTTGAAGAATTACCCACACATATTTTATGCAAATAAAATAAAATTTAAAAAAAAAATTAAAGAAAGGAAAAAAAAATATTCCATAATACTTTCTAAGAGAGGCAAGGAAAATTAATTTCTTTCTAAAACATTTTTCAAAAACAAAACAACAATCAATCTACTAAGTTATCAACTTGGCTACTCCATTCAACAAATCACAGCTACCTATGTCTATTGTGCATAAAATCAATGAAACAAAGCCTAGAGAGCATAGTGTTCTTACTTGTAAAATACGGTTCAGAATATAGGAGAGGAGAGAGAATGGACTAGATTATCTTCTAAGGGCTCTAACAGATGCAAAATTCTATGAAATTAACTATTTACCAACAATGGTACATTAAGAACTGTTCCAATCACTCTGAAAATCAATTGAGAACTATATCCTTTGATTAAACTGTGCATACCCTTTGACCCAGTGATATAAAAGAAGGAAATAAAAAAGGGAAAGGATCTATATTTACCAAAAAATATTTATAGCAGCATTTTTGTTATAGCAAAGAATTAGAAACTAAGGGAGAGTCCATCAGTTGGAGAATGGCTGAGCACATTATGATATATGAAGTAAATGGGACATATTACATTCGGTAAGAAATGAAAAAAGGAACAAATTCAGGAAAAAGTGAAAGAATTTTTATGAAATGATACAAAGTGGAGTAAGAATCAGGGGAAAAATATAATGAAATAAGTATATATGTAATTATGTTACATATGATAATTATATCTATATATAATTATCATGTTACATATGATAATTATATATATATATAAAATGAAGAATATTATTATTATAATCAATGCAACAAATCATGAAGATCAGGGGTCAAATATACTTCGCACCTCTTAACAGAGATGCAATGAACTAGAGGTATAGAATGAAACAAGTTTTGGGACAAGATCAATGTGTGAATTCATTTTGTTTTACTATGTTTATACATGGGAAGGTTTGGGGAAGAAGTGGTATACCTATAGGGTGGTAGAAGTGGGAGGAGAAAAAAAAAAGGAATAAGAGTGTCATTATTTTTTTAAATATACAGAAGAGAAAAGAAGGTGGTTGTGTGGAAAACAGACAAGCAGAATGGTTTTACAACTAATGTACCAAATTGATTTTACACTCAAAAAAAATTGTTCTAATTTGTTCATAATAAGATGTAAAAAAGTATTTCTTTTTTAAATTCTATGAGTCTGTACATACTACAAAGATTTTTAAAATTGATCATAATTTTATTAGTAATAGTTATAGAATGGGATATCAAGAAAGAAGTATCATCAACAAAATTCCTTCTATGAAATCTCTGTATTGCTACAGTAATCATTAGAAACAATAATAATAATAATAACCAACATGGATTTGATGCCTACCATGTGCCAGGATCTAAGCTAAGCACTTCATAAACATTATCTCATTTGATCCTCATAGCAACTTTGGGAGGTAAGGGTTATTGTTATCACCATTTTGCAAGTGAGAAAACTAAGGTAGGCAGTTAAGTGACTTGCCCAGAGTCACACAGCTAATGTTTGAGGACATTCTTCCAGACACCAGGCTCACAACCCTTAACATTGTGACATCTAGTTAGTATTAATACTGCACTCTGTCCCAGTGAGACTAAATCTATACTGTGATTAAGTTCAAGATAACACACATTGGGAATTTTACTACTCAACTATAACACATATCTGTGCCACAGATCCTTGAGTAATCTGGCGAAGCCTATGGACCTCCTTCTAAGAATAATATTTTTTAAATAATAAAGGAAACTGTAAACTTCAATCTAAGGTTTAAAAAAAAAAAAAAGATAAGAGGCAGGTAAGTGGTGCAGTGGAGAGAACAATAGCCCTGAAGTCAGGAGGACCTGAGTTCAAATGTGATCTCAGACACTTAACACTTCCTAGTTGTGAGACCCTGGGCAAGTCACTTAATCCCAATTGCCTCAGCAAAATAAATATAAATATAAATATATGTATATATATATATGTATATATATATATATAATATATATATATAAAAGATAAAAAAATGTTCCCATACATATTTATGGACCTGTAGAAATCTATCCACTTTTATAGATTCCAGGGTAAGAACCTCTGGACTACCCAAGTGTCCAGAGGAAAGCAATCAGAATGTTTAAGAGAGTCTCTAGTGCATGCTCAAGTGAAGGAATTATGGATGTTTTGTCTGGAGGAGAGATTTAGGGGAAATATTTGTCTTCAAATGGTTGGAGGGTTACCATGAGGAGCAAGGATAAGATTGCCTTTATGAGGGGATGAGGGAAAGAACTAACAGACAAATTAGAAAAATGAGTAATAGAAAAATTCTTAATATGAAGAAAAAAATACTGCACAGTAAGAAATCCCAGGAAAAAAAAAATAAAGAGTAGAACCAAAGGTCCTATAAATGGCAATTTAGAACTTTGAAATCTTAGGACCTTTGAAATCATATCTAATCCAACACCATCATTTTGTGCATGAGGAGACTAAGGCCACAAAAGTTAAGTGTCTTGTGTCCTTTTAATGCTAATGCTTTCTCTCTATTAATTTTTCCATATTTATCCTGTATATTTTTCCATATATATATATATATCCTGTATATATAATAAGAGGATCAGGTGAGGTAATAGTATATGAAGTGCTTTGTAAAACCTACAATGATTTTAAATGTCAGTAATTTTTATTGTCAGGATTATTCAGTTCTTTTATTAGGTCTTCTGACCACTTTTATTATTGGTTGCCAGTCAGTTTTCCAGTGTATCTCTGGAAGGAGCACTGGTTTTAAAGTCTGACAAGTTGGTTTCAGATCTCAGCTCTGTTAACTCCATGAAGTTGGTGAGTCAGTTATTAAATGCCTGCTGTGTGTTAGGTGCAGTTCTAAGTTCTGAAGATATGAAACTAAGCAAAAACTCTTCCCTTCTTTTAAGGATCTCACAGTCTAATGAGGAAAACTACATATGCAAGAATGAAATTAGAGAACAAATACAGATTGTCACATAATTTGAAAAACAATGACTATAGATGATAAAATATAATCTTAGAAGATAAACTGAGAAGTTCAAACATTAAATTAATTGAGATTCCAGAGAATAAAAGGAAAAAATTTTTGGCATCATATTAAAAGAAATCAGAAACTATTCCCTGAATGAACAAATGAATAATAGCAATCATTCACAAGTAAAAAAAAGTCAATCACCTCACCATGTTGAAATCTAAAACTCAACTTTCCAAAAAACAAAGAAATTTGAGAAAAATTAAATTAGAAGCAACAGAATATAGTAGAAATAATAATGAATTTGGACTCAGACGATTTAATTCCTGCCACTGGGCAAGGAATTATGCCTCTTTAGGCCTTAGATCTTTAACTGTAAAATAAAGAGATTGGACTAGATGGTTTCTATAGATCCTTTGATCTAAATCTAAGATTCTATGATAAATATTATAAAATACCCATTAAAACCTTCCCAGATTTTTCAGTGACAAATCATTATCCCAGGAGAAAAGAAGGAAAATTAATCAAAATTACATACTGAAAGAAACAAAAGTTACATAAACTTCAAATTTGAACATTTTACTTGGGGCCAGAAAAAAATACCAAAACTTTTAATAATTTATTTTTAAAAGTCCACATGCATCAAAAATCCCTACAATCAGAAGAGAATTTCAGTTCTAAGGACAAAATATCATCAAAGAAGAGTCCATTACAATAAGTTTGTCATTATTTTTACTTAGAGATATAAAATATTTACATGGTAAACAAATTAATTCATAGTAAAAGTATGCATTATAATGAAGGGAAATTAAAAAGATCAAATATATTCAGGATTACAAATAAGGTGTTTAAAAATGGAAAGAAATAATTACAAAGGTTACACCCTCCAAAAAAGAAGTCAGAAAGAATAAAAGGAGTCAATATCCTAACAATGAAACTTCATTTTTTTAACCAAAGTGGGATATTTATTTCTCTTAGCAGTGGAAATTGTTGTAGAAAATTTAGCCAACTACTCCCAGAAGTTAAGATTAAGAAAAATAGGAAAAAAAAAAAAAAAACAGAATCAACCAAATCTATTATGCATTGAATGTAAATGGTTTGAATCTTTCTATTTAAAAAGAATAGTTATAGAATGGTTTGAAAAAATACATTCATCAATATCATAGAATAATTCATAGAAGGTTTATAGAACTAAATGAGTCAAAGGAAATTATCTTGTTTTTACTTAATAAAGAAAATGAGTCCCAGAAAAATGAAGTGACTTGCCCAAGAACATGCACTAAGTTTAACAAAGGCAGATAAAACTAAATTCGAACAACCAAAAAAAAAAAAAAGAAAAGAAAAGAGGCAGAAAAAAAAGTGGTGAAAGAAATTGAAATAGAATGTAATAATGTTAAATTTATGTATACCAGGGGCAGCTAGGTGGCACAGTGGTTAGAGCACCAAACCTGAAATCAGGAGGACCTGAGTTCAAATCTGGTTTCAGACACTTAACACTTCCTAGCTGTGTGACCCTGAGCAAGTCACTTAACCCCAATTGCCTCAGCAAAAAAAAAAAAAAAAAAAAAAATTATGTATACCAAGTCAACAATTAGATTAATAAAAGTTAACAGAGCAAGAAAAAATAAAGAAAACTATAATGATAAGTAGGAGATACTATGTGTGAAAAATTGCATATACAATCAGATTTTTGATATCCTAGATTTTTTTAACAGTTAGGAAATATTAGTAACATAAAAACAAAACATGTCAAAAAAACAAATTTTAAATAAAGAAAAGATTCTAGGTGAGACCCATAAAACATGTAAAGAGCTATAAATGTATTAAGCATTTGGTCTTGTTCAGATAATTATTCAGACCTATTACTTTTTTTTTCCAAGCACCAAAATATCAACCTGATTTTTGGTTATTTGTCTTTCTCAGAAATATGTGGTAAATTTAGCACATGCAATTATAAATCTTGATGCTTTTATCAGAATTATAAAGAGTTATTTTTTTAAAAAAGGTGTTAAGTCAAAAGTTATAACTTGACAAATAACTGAATACAAACCATTTCAACTGAAAAAAGACTTAAAATTTTATACTAACACACACATGTGAAAATTTCAACACACACCTTGCTCAACACTAGTCTGTGCAAGACTGAGAAGCTCAGGTGAGCGCTCCTCTAACAACTGCTGGTGAATGTTCACACATCTTAAGGTCCACCATGGTAAGGTCTAAAAAAGAAAAAATAAAGTCAATAAGTTGAAATAAATTCACAAATTTGAAAAACTCACACCCCATAAACTGTTTAGTTTTTAAAATAACAATATATTATACCTATAGACCCAATTAAATACAACTTTTCTTTTGATTTAAACACACTAAGCAATTTTGTTAAACTCACAAAAGTCACAGAAGGATTAAAAGAATGCTCTAAAGTCAAAGTCCAAAACATATGTGAATAAGAATTCTCCCAATAACCCATAACAGGTGGTCATGAAGACTTTGTTCTAAAGACCTTCAGAATGTGAAATCCATTATCTCTTCAGATAGACTATTCCACCAACAGACAGTAATGACTGAGAATTTTTCTTACATCAAGCTTAAATCTAATTCATGTCCCTTTCCAGGCTGATCTTCAGTTTAAACAAGTCCAACTTCTTCATCAGATGTTTCCAAGCAGATATTACTCTCAAATCTCTAAACAAATGCAAATGCTAGTGCAACAGTCCCATTGAGGGATTAGAAGGGATAGAGGCTGTGTGAGTAGACATAAGAGAACAGACATGAAAGAAGTTCTGGAGGTAGAAATGACAAAACTGATGACTAACTGATACAGAAAAAGTGGAGAATGATGTTTTCTTTGGCAGTACACACAGTAAAACTGGAACCATACAGAAAAAAATTAGCATAACCTCCATGCAAGGATGAAAAGCAAAGTAATAAAGCATTCCATATTTTCTTTTCTTAAAGATAGAGACATAAATGAAACATTTAAAAATATAATAAAAGAAAACAAAAGATCTTCAAAACAAATGGCACTATCATGACATTATCATTAAAAATTACACTTTTTTGAAAAATAGGAATGCAGTTTCATCAGAATTTTGAAAATGTTCATGTTTGCTTATGTTTATCAAGTTCATGACAAAAAGAATTTGATGTCTTAAATTATATACATGGTTGACCACTTCCTACAAATCCTACATTGTCTAAACCCCAGCTTCTTAAACTACTGTTTATGAATCCATATGGGGTCTTGTAACTGAAATGGAGTTCACAAAATTATGATTTATTATCAGTAAATGTTTGATCTGTATACCTATTTTATATACCTATATCCCTGAGGTCTTTTAAAATGTCTTGGGCAAAAAAGGGTTAGAGTCAAAAAGTTTAAGAAGCCTTGGTCTAAGTTCTATGGGTAAAGAATGTCCGCCCAAAGTTATATTCCTTGATTCTCTTAGTATCTATGAGATCAGATTTGCTTCCTTCCATTAAAATAGATGGTTTAGCCTATGTATTACATATTTTGCACATTTGTGTGTAAACAATAGGACCATGTAAATGCTAACTGCTTTTTTATATTTTTATATATTATGAATTTCTATTACATATTTACAATTTTTCTTCTTCCTACACTGTGTATACTCTTGACAATAGCCAACAGAGGCTGTTTTCAAATAATAGGACAAATAACGTGACATGACCTACCAACTGACCTACCCAGAGAACCAAAACAAAATTAATCCTATTTTAGTAAAAGAAATAGAAAAATCCATGAATGTAAGTCCTAAAAACTGTTGTGTATGAACTAAAAAGGCCACTTTTCATTTAAAAGGAGAAGCTGAATAAAGAATAATATCTACATATAAAGTCACAAAACTTTGAAAGATTACTTTAAGCCAAAGTCAAAAGAAGTTTAGCAAAGGCAAGAAAATTGAGATAGTTTTTTTCTTAAAATTCACAAAGAAGTCGAAGCTGGATGGTTGACATGTTTACTTATTCCAGTGTACTAATGATAGTGAATAATATCTTCTTTCAAATAATGCTTGCCATACTTAATGATGAAAGGTTTATAACTGACAGAACTTAAGATTTTATTGCTCACTCATTACTGCCCCATTAATCTCACTTGAAAGGAAAAAAATGTCATATGGCAGCCTTATGCTTTCACATTACATTTTTTGAAGCTCATAGCTAAGTGAATCTCCAATGGAGAAAGATTGCCTCCAAGGTACCTCTGCCTCCAAGGACATTTTAATCAAGATCAACATGAGAAGAATTTTCTGTTCGTTATAATATTATTAAAATTCACATGACAAGAAATCATTGTTCAGCTACAAAATAAAAATTCTAAGTATGGGTGACATTTTTATGTTCAGGTACCACTTCTGTTATTCACACTTTCAAAGATCTTCTTTGTGAAATTGTATTGAATGCAAAAGGTGTGAGTAGGTAAAAGCTGTTAGAGACCATCACTAGCACTCTTTCTAAGCCTTTCCTTAGAAAGCCAAGGACTGTATTTATCAATGTAGGAAACTAGTTTTCTACTAGCCTTCTAAGTCTGTACTCCATAATCTACACAGAATAATGCTTTAATTCCTAAAACATGGCCAAAATCTAGATCTAAGACTGTCTTTTCTCAATTTATACTCTGATAAATTAATAAAAAATGATTCAGAAGCTTCTACATTTGAAAGGACTAAAGAGGATATCTTCTTTGCAGCAAACCTCCTAGAACTCAAAAAACAAAGCTCAAGGCAATTGTTCTTTAACAATAAATGGGTCATGATTCAAGATTATTGACCAATTGTTGACATCATATTCAATTACACTGCTATTTCACGCATTCAAGAAATTAATTCAGACACCAAGAAGAAAAATGTCACATCTGAGCACTCAATCAACAATAAGCATCTACTACGTGCCAGGCACTGAGTTACTGCGCAGGAAAACAAACATAACAAAGGATCCAATCTTAACTATCATAGAGTTTACATTTACTAAAAACTTCGTTAACGATACAACTATCATGAATGAATGAATGAAAACCATTTGTTAAGTGCTTGGTATATATCAAGTGCTGGGCAAACAAATACAAATGTCCTTAAAGGGCTTACATTATAGTAGGGAGAAATAAAACAAATAAGGGAGAAGTAGTCAGGGAAGAGTCTTGGTCTGTCACAGGAATAGTTAGTAGAACTATAAGGAAATCAAATGACATGCCTATTAAAGAATCAAAAATAGTATGATTTGATCACATCACAAACATATAACAAAGCAAGACTAAGGTCACTGAAAGCTTTAGAGTATCAACACACATGTTTAAACAAATCTACTACATACACTTCTTTACAAAATTTTAAAAATGTATACTACACTCTCGATAGTTAAGAAATAAGGATTATCTAACAGAATGACTCAGAGGACTATTAGGAAGAGATTCTGTCAAAAGGTCAAACCCACATATTTCATCACTTTGTTGTGTAATACTGAGACAATATAAATAAAAATTTTCAAAATTAGGTGGTTTGGGAAATAAATCCCAGAAAACCCCAAATGTTGCATTTAGAGATTATCTAGAGGAAGAAATGCATTCAGTGATGAGAATTTTTTTTCTAAATCCTCTGTGTTTTTGTTGTGGTTACTTGGCAAATTCTCATCCCAGAAGTACTCTGGAAAAGAACCAGAATATATCAATTGGATCACGTTTTATTCAAAATCATTTCAAATATAATGCCTCTATCTTCCTTCTTTTTAAATTTTCAAAATATGATTTTCATTTTTTAAAAAACATGTACCTCCTTCATCTTTTTTTACCCTTAAATAACAATGACTGAAATTTTACTATCACAGAATCATGATTTAGAGATAAAAGAAATCTCAGAGGGCATCTAATTTAAACATCTCATTTTATAATTTAAAAGAATGAGTCTCAGGAAGGTTAAGTGACCTGCCCAAGCTCCTACAGGATATGACAGAGATAGGGTGCATGCCAGGTCCCTGAAGCCAAATTCAGCATTCTTTACACTGTATTACACTCCCCTTAAGAATAATAGCAAGAAGGACAGAGACAGACATGGCCCTTTCTCACAAAGAGGAAATCACTTACTCTTTGCAACAATGCTACAAAGATACAATTTATTATACTAACTGCAATAATCTCAGATCTATCCTTTACAACACCTAGAAAAGAATTACACATATTTCGATGCAAAAGAGAGAAGAGAGTATTAAGTTCAGCCAACAAAACAAAACATACACGCGCACACACACACACAAACACACATACAATTTGACTAAAAGATTTATGATGTCAGTTCTGCCAGACATTAACCTAGCCTGCCACCTGCTGGCAGGGATTAGGAAGGGGAAGAGTAGGATTATGTTTGTTCATTCAATAAGCAAAATGTTGCTGTCCTTTATTGTTATGCGGCAACAATGTGGTCAGGTGAAAAAAATGAGTTAACATTATAATGTACAAACTACCATTTTTAGAATTTTTTGTATTTGATAAACCACTGTTTTAGAGGATTCTGATACACTTGGATTAAGTTCCATTTCTAGGATTTTTCCCACTGATATAAATAAAAAAGTCCATTTTAAGACACTCTGCAGCTGATAGGGCATTGGTACCTCTTCAGTGAGAGGCAGTATAGGAATTAGGACATCTCTATTCAAGTCCTGCCACACACACACACATATTGACTGTGTGAATGATCATGAGCAAGTCACTGACACTCTCTATGTATCTCCCAATGGACCCATGGACTTCACTAAGACTAAGCTAGGAATGAATCAAACTATGCTGGTGGAGGAAGTTTTTACACCAAGATTTTCCTGAATCACAGATCTGATTCTTCCACCTTAAATTTTATAAATACAGAAACAGAAATATATGCATACATACACATACATGCATTCATGCATATACAAATATATGACAGGATTTGTAGTGAGGAAACCACTTGGTAACATTAATGCATGACAGAAATATGAGTTGTTTGTTATTCATCTAGTGCCAGGGCACAAAAACAAATCAGGATGTGATGAAGAATGAATTTAAATTCCCTGCATTTACAGAATCCACTTCTTCAGGTTGTTGTTCACAACAACCTAAAAAGGGCTAAAGGTAATTGTGTAAGAGGAAATGTGTGAAGGGGAGTATATATATTTGACCCTATAACTCAGACATTATGAAAAACTAAAATTTTGTTTCCACAGAGTCTAGATTATATCTATATTATTATATAGAAATATTAGATAAGATAAAGAGACTATATCAATCACAGCTAAGTTGCTTAAGGTATCTTTTGCCTCTTTGTTTTCCCAGAACTTAGCACAGCGCCTGGCACATACTAAACATTTGATAAATGATTACTGATTATTGTTTAATATAAACCTAATCTGGAATAACATTTAAAGACCCATTTCCTTAGGTATTTTATCAATCAAAAGAAACAAATTTAGCCCAGGGGAATTCTCACTAATATCCCGATTTGTTTTCAAGATGCCTGCTTGCCTGCTATGGAAGTTTCAGGGGTTACCTAATGTCTCTAGGCTAACATAAAAACTTCTTTATTTGACATTTAAATCCCTTGACAATCTGGCTACAGCCTAACCTTCCAATGATTCCACACCACCGCCCCTCACACATTTCTTAGTGTTCATTGTATATATCATTCTGTGGTCCTCCATGATTTTGTATAGGGTGTCCCCATACCTCTTCTCATCTCTGCCTCTTAGAACCCAATACTCAGTTTTAAAGGTCCAGCTTGAATGCTGCTTCCTATAAGTGGCCTTTGGGCACTCCCCCATTATCTAGTACTTGTTTATCAATGTACATAATATACATCCCACTCCAATTAAATATAAGTTATTTTAAGGGCAGAGTTTGTGTCTTTTTTTCTTTGCAACTAACCTAATACCTGACAAAGACAGAAACAATAAACATTGGGTGAATAGACAAAACAACATATCACATTTTTGTAACACTTTAAGTTTACCCACAAGACCACTGTGAGGCAGGAAACATAAGTATTATTATTACCATTTAAATTGTCTAATGTTGATAGTTACCAAATGCCACCAGGGAAATAATGTATTTAGTATTTTGCTTTCTTACCTGGATACTGGGAAATTTGTGTCTTAAATTCACTAATATTATTCGAGCTAACAACAGCAATATAGGATGAGAAGTCAGACTGTAGATTGATTCACCATCTAGAACCAACAGATTCAAAATACATGTGCATAATTCTTTGGTCTGAAAGAAAAAAATTAGTTGTAGAATGATCACATATACATCTTACTAATGAAACATCTTTCATTAAAAAATAAAGTACAAATACAGAAATTCTGCTGTATTATACAATCATCTCTTCGTTAACTAACAAAGTATTCAAATTCTGATCTAGAGCAACAAGCATCAGGCAGATTAGAAGGCATCACAGAAACATGATTTGTAGGTTCATAGATTTCAAGGTAGAAAAGACCTTACAAGACTTCTAGTCAGTTCATCTCTCTCAACTGATAGATGAGGAAACTAAGGTCCAGGAGAAAATGTTCTTGCCCAAGGTCACTGAAGTAGAATAAGTAGTAACACAGCTGGAATTTGAACCCTGTTTCTGAATCTCACTGAGTTCATCCAGTCCAGTTTCTCACACAAGGCAGGAATAACTTCTACAACAACTTGAGAGACACTCATTCAACTTTTGCTTTTTTCCCTCCTCTATATATAACTCTAAATATTTGAAATTTCTCTTACTTAGTGAGCTAACATAGCTTCCCTCAGTTCCATACAGTGGCCCTTCATTCTGCTTTGTGGACAAGTTCATTTGACTGAGTTTCAAATATCTGAAGACAGCCATTATGTACCATTCCCCAAGTCTTCTCTTTTCTAGGCTAAACATCACCAATTGCTTCAACTTTTCCTCACTGGACATGGTTTCCTAACTTGGTATCCTTAGATGCCTTCCCATACCTCCTCTGGGATCCCTGTCATTACAGTAGGGAGGAAAATGCTCTGTGGGCCGTAAAGGTGAAAGAGAAGGCAGCCAGTGTCCCATGCTGCCACATGAAAGATTTTTTTCCTTCAATGTCAGGGTCACAAGAAACAGCTGCAGTGAACATCACATGCATAAACATCAGGCATACTCCAGCTACTCTCCTCTCTCCAGAAGAATCTCTTTAATACAACAGATTTTATTCCTCTGTGTCATGAATGTGCTAAGGTTTCTTTTATCTTTTTTTTTTTTAAAATACTTTCTTCTATCACTCAACTGCAGAAGAATTACTTATCAGGGAGGAAAGTAATCTAAGGGGAGGTTAAGAAGGTACACATTACATAGCAGGCATTTAATAAATTTAATAAATGTTGTCAAATGAATAGATGGATGCATGAATAAAAGTTACAGGAAAGGAGCATAGGATCCTAACATTTGGAGCAGACATTAGAGATCATTTAGTTTAATCTATTTATTTTACAAATTTGGAAACTGAGGCCCAGAGGAGAGAAAGATTACCCAAAGTCATAAATACTAAGCAAGAATTCTCAAACTCCAAAGTTCAATGTTTATTTTACAAATTATTTTTAGGGGAAAAAAATCATTTTGAAGGCAAGGAAGGGACCAGAGATGCTTTTTGTATTCACTTAAGCACAAAGTTATGGGATTAACAAAAAGGTTCTATCTCAACTGTGAAACTGCTAAGAAAATGGCATGTGAGTGCAATAGAATATTATTTCACAGAAAAACTGATAATATAGAATTCAGAGAAACAAGGGGAAATCTGTATGAACTTATGTTGAACAAAATATGCAAAACTAAGAAAACAATGTTTCCTGACACATAAATGAAAAGACAGTTCAAAAGATGTCAAATTCCAAGTAATGAAAAAACCAGTGAAAGTCCTAGAAAACAGATAATGAAATGGACCTTTCTACTCATGGCAGAAGAGAAAGGGTGCAAGAAAGAATATTATATATACACTCAGTTAAGATATTTTTGCTTAATTGCTTTTCCTTGTTGAAAGGAAGGCTTCATTCAGGAGAGAGGAATTTAAATTGAATGTAATGTAAAAACAGGAGACACCAATAAAATGTGTTTTTTAAAAAATAAATGTTACCCCCATACTTTATTTTTCTTAAAGAAAGGAAAAGAAGCAGGATAGTGGAGCTATTACATTCTCTTTCCTACCAACAACCAGAACTTTGATAAAAAGCTATGTATTATTAAAATCCAGGGTACTGTAGTCCAGTGGATAACTGGATACACTCTTTAACTTAGTCAAACAGAGTCAAGTATCTATCTCTAATCCACACATACTATAACATAGTGGAATCTACAAGCTTTATCCCCTAATGTCCAAATTAGAGTAACCTGGAAGAAAGAAAAAAAGCTAAGTTAAACTGACACCATGAAAAGTGACAGGAGAGTCAACATTGACAAAACTCACCCTTATCTCACTTGATTTGACTTGATGTCAAAACCTATCTGCTCTAAGCATAAATTTTAAAGCATTTTCTTGAAAGCAGAATCATTGGCCATAAACAGCATGAGAAAGAGTTGCATTACAAATTTACAAGACATGTACTTTAGACAAAAGCATGGCATTATTTAATCAGATATTTCATTCTCTGATGACTAACTTGGAAATCATTTGGGTTCTGCTTGATGCCCAATAAAAGAATGATTTCTTATCCTATTTTCACCTCAAAGCCCTTGAAATATGTTGCTAATTAAACATAATTTTTTTTTCAAAAGAAAATAGAGAATCTAAGTATCTCATCTACACCTCTGATTTAATAGTGGTATTTTAATTTGAGATATAAATATGCTCCCAAAGGTTTGGGTAACAATCTAGTTTTAAAAAAGAATTGTTTGTATTTCTATATTTCTATTTTTTTTTTTTTTTTAAAGACTGGTTTCACCCAAGTTGGAAGTGCAGATGTACTCAAGAGGCCTACTCCCACTAATGATCAGCATAGGATCTTTGACCTACTCCTTTTTCCAATCTGAGCCAGTTTTCCTCTTCTTAGACAACCCAGTAGGTCCCTGATCTCAGGGGCACTCCACATCAATGCCAAATGTAGTACAGACATCTGACTGTATAACCCATTGCAACTATAAATCAAGAAATCTGATCTACTTCTTCTAACTTCTTAATGCTTAGAGCTTGATTCCTCCTTTGCTGTGAGGATATTCTTGTAAAAACCCCACAAATTCTAGCTTAACAATTCCCCTCTGCTAGGGAGCTGGGAAATGAAACAACTAAGATTCTTAGAATTATATCTCAAAGAGAGATTATATAGTTCAGGGGATACTTTATCTATGGACTTCATAACATCTATGTGACTGCTCTGAAGGCTTTCTCTTTGTGGGGAAGAGTCAGTATATTTCCTGTTTATTGGCTCTTGGATTTTTTTTTTAAATCATTTTCAGTGGCTAGCATAGTTCTACGCATAGCATAGATGAATGGTTAACTGACCATCAGTCTTACATATTATCAGTGACACTTTCTGTATGTCACTTCAATCCTCTATGTCTCAGTTTCCTCATCTATAAAAAATATAAGGAGGCAGCTAGATGGCACAGTGGATAGAGCACCAGCCCTGAAGTCAGGAGACTCAAGTTCAAATCTGGCCTCAGGCACTTAACACTTCCTAGCTGTATAACCCTGGGCAAGTCACTTAACCCCAATTGCCTCAGCAAAAAAAAAAAAAAAAAAAAAAAAAATGCATATAAGGGCTGAACACAGATACCTATGATGCCTTTTGCATCCAAAGCCCAGGATCCTATGGAATACATGTCAGTTGCTATTCTTAAACATAATTGTATTTTCTTTAATTTCCTGGACCACACTTCTCATAGTCATTCTCATTTGTAACGCATTTTTCTAACTATTTTTATACATTCCAGACACAATTGCAACTAAGAGACAGAAGTGTATGCAGTATTATGAAAAACACAACCAAATGTATAACAAATTAAGTTATCATTATTTGAACAGGAATTGAAAAATCAGCAGAATTCAAAGTTTTCAAAATATCCAGAAATCTAATAAAGGAACAAACATCCATATAGTTTCTTACATGGTGAAGCATTACATATGCATCTTCACTATCTTTATCCTTTAGATCTAAATTTTATAGAAAAAGTAAACACAGTAAGAACCCAAAAGGAAAGCTTGAGTCAACATACCTCAATAAATTGTTGTAATAAAACAGATGGCAAAAAGTCCTGAGGCTGCAAGTCAACAGGAGGGCCAGTCCAGTTGCTCTGAACAAAGAGCTGTAAACTGCTCACTCCAAGCAGAAATATTGTTTGTTGTCTGCAAAAGAGAGAGTGAAAAAACATAAACACGAAGCCCTTTTAAGGGCTCAGCCACAGGTATGTGTGGTCTGATTTTGAATGAGCATATGTAGGATTCAAAACAGTTCTGAAACAAACTAATCCGTCTCAATGATAAGGTACCAGACTATGTCAGAAAGAACATTGAACTTGAAGTAGTGAAACTAAGAAATCATAGAATTAGAGTTCAAATCCTAGCTCATCAGATTATGACTGTGTGACAATGTATGTCACTTAAATAATGTCACTTAATTTCTATGGACCTCAGTTTCCTCATTTGCAAAATTAGGATTCTAGACCAGATGACTTCCAAGGGCTGTTATAGCTCTAGAGTCATGATCTTAAGAACCTATGTCCTTTTCTAACTTTATTAGTTCTCATATTTTCTAAAGATAGATGAATAATAATCTGAACCCAGAAAGAAAACCCTAGATAAAAGACTTTATTGAGATCATTTTCCTAAAGAAATGCTGCACTCATATTATGTGCAAGGCATTATATTGGGAATACAAAGGCAAACCCAAAACAATACCAGCCTAAAAAAAAAATTCATTTTAAAGGAAATAAACTATAGAGGGAGGGAGGTATATAAAAATAAATAATTACAAAATAACTTTAAAATTGTGAGAACAAGTAAGGAAATCAGGGAACTCTCCAAAAGGGAGGTAGCTGGCAATTGAGAAGAACCTTGTAGAAATCTAGTCTAAGAAGAGGAAACTAAGGAGTAAACAGACTGACATTGGAAGAGAAATGCATGGACGTGGCAGAGAGAATGTTAAAGTCTAAGGAACACTCAATAATTTAATTTGTCTGGAATGCATGTCAGGAGGTAACATGAAGTAATTTAAGAATTAGGAAGCTGGAGCTTAATTGTGAATCCTGTATTGGTTAGAAACATAATTTATCCTTTGCAGACTGGTTTATTCTAGCTCCCAGTAAAAGTAATCTATTATTTAATTATAGAAAAATGAGTCAAAAGCTGTATTCTCACTACCAGAACTGCAGATGCCCATATTGGGAAAATCCAAGAGACAAGAAATTACCACCTAGGTATGGGAAATTTATGGGAAAAAATACCTAGTGCAGCAACAATATAAGATCTAAGCATGGAGGAAAAAACTCAAGAGAATATCATAGGTGAAATATATCTTTGTTCAGAAGGAAGAAGAGGACTATGGAGAGTACAAGCAGCAGCAGATCTTAGTATATACTTCAAAGAAGTGAACTAAAAAATGAGGGAGTCTCTTTTGGAAAACTGATCTCTAGGATCGATTGGCCTCCATCAATTGGCCCTAAAAATAATTATTTTTGATTTATAAAAAATCATTAGGGTACAGGATAATAGAGCACCAACATGAGCAATTTTTAAAAATACAACCAAATGAACATGGCCTTTCCTTAATGTGTTATAGAATCTATTCTCAGTACAAAGGAAGGAAAAACAAAGCTGACATATTTGTTTAAAAACCATATAACCGAAGGCTCAATTCTGGGACACTGAAAAATCTTATACTGAACCAATGCAGCAAAACAAAACAAAATCTAGGTCAGATGCAGTGGAAATTTCAGTTAGATTATTAGGCAGAACTCAGTTACCCAAGTAAAATAATGAAGATTAATGTAAACATTTTTCTATACAGATTAACTACAATTCTTTTTCCACTATGACAACTTCAGTTAAAAAAAAAAAGTCCTACCTTTCAGTTTCATACAAATCTGAACAGTCCAGGAATGTAAGAATCTGCTTTTCCAAGTAGCTGTCAATCTTCTCCTCTTTCAATATAGATGCAGTAAAAATGTTTTGGGTAACTGTATTTAGAAAAATAGCTTCATAATTTCCCTCTAACATCAACTGTAAAAAGGATCCATTATCTGTAATTCAAAAAAATAATTAAATAAGTTAAAACAAATGATATGGTAATGACATTTTTTTTAAAAATCAGAAAAACAAAAAAATCTGAATTACATGTGTGCTCATTAGCCATAAAATAATGGGCAAATTCATATCATCCTGTGCTGTATTTTCTGGAGTAACAAAGCCATTGCTGCCACCACCATAACCACATCACAGCTACTTGTGAATTGCATATTAGGAATTAAGGTCTAAATACTTTTTATTACTGTTAAAGAAAGGGGACAATTTCATGTAATTTTTCCTTCTCTACCTCAAAATCACAAACTTTGCAAATAAAAACAGTACTTCACAATGTCTTCTTCAGCTACCTTCATGGCCACCAGAACAACCTATTCTCATTTGCTCACTCCTGTCAGGTGAAAGACTTCATATGCTTGGGCAGACATTTCCCTAACTCAAAGATGGATTTGATACCTGTGGGTAACCCTCAATCTAAGTGAGCTCATCTGCCAAGATGGTTTTACCAGGGTGTGGCTACGGCACAAGCTACAGCTTCATGGAGTCACAGGTCAAAGTTGGATGACATATGGATACCAAAAGTAAATGAGCAGCCCTTAAAGACCTGACAAAGGAGAAGACTCCAGAGGAGGCATCCGAGCTAAACCTTGAAAGAATACAAGAATTTTTCAAGAAAGAGATAGACAATATATTCCAAGTATGGAAGACATTTATATACATAGAAACATATGCTCAGTTCAGAGAAAAAGAAAATATGATTTTGCTGGAACAAGTAACCAAGAGAGTATGTTTTCTTAGTTTGGTAGTTAAGGTCTTCCCTAATCTGACTTTGCTCTGACTTTACATATTTGTTCCATATTACTCTCTGCTAAATCCAAATCCCGCATTTTTCAAAAACATATTAACTTAATTATCAGTGTACCCATATGTATATACAGTTATTTAAGAAAACCATGATGAATAAAAGAGCAATTTTCTACTCTGATGACAAAGAAGTTACATTCTATGTTTAACCTTTAATCTTTTTTTCTCTCCAGATATTGGTCAATGGCAATAGTTTGAAAGTATGCTTTCAAAATTCAACAGTATCATTCAGTTATGATAACTGTGGATTAAGAAATAGGACATCCAATGGATATCACAGAGATTTACTATGTAATTCTTGGACTACATTTAGATATGTAACTATTTTCGTATCTGAGAATGAAGTTGATTTTAATAATATTCTTCTAAAGTTTAAGTAGCATAATTTTATCCAACTAAAAAATGCAAGTTTGTAATTAATACCATTCCTACTTCTAAAGAAATAGATTCGGAATCATAGGACCTAAAGTTAAATCTACATTTTGATACTTCCTAGTCCTGGCACCATGAAAATGAGGATAATAATTCCTTTAGTCCCTTTTTAAGAAGAGTGTTATGAGGATTAAGTGACATAAAGTTTATAAAACAGTAAATTTTAAACAAGGTGGCACAATGAATAGAAAAGAGCACTGGGCCTAGAGTCAGAATGACTCATTTTCTTGAGGTCAGACATTTCCTAACTGTGTGTCTCATAAGTCACTTAACCCTTTTAGCCTCAGTTATTTCATCTGTAAAATGACCTGGAAAAGGAAAAACAAACTTCTTCAGTATCTTTGCCAATAAAACACCCAAGAGTCGAAAATTAATGAAACAACTGAATAACAACTTTAAAAAGCCACATAAAACTCTTATCAACAATCAAGAAGTACAATGGAAAGAAAGCTGGGCTTGTATTCACAGGACCTACATTTGAATCCCAGTTCTGCTATCCATGGCCTGTATAATCTTTATTCTGGAGAACCAATTTCCCCATCTACAGAATAAGGGAGTTGGATATAATGGCCTTCCAGCTCTAAATCTATGATCTTATGACCATTATACCCAGTTACCCAGAGCAGCCTACAAAAATCAAGCAAAACAATTATAAAATAAAAACCATTAAAAGAAACAGAAAATAAATACAATGAATGGACACAAGGACTAAATAAATTTTTATAGCTGGGCACTGATTTTAGATTCCAGGATAAAGCAAACCTGCAGAGTGATACAGTACACATGAGAGGTAGAGAGAGACAGAGGGAGGGAGGGAGGGAAGGGAGAGAGGGAAGGAAGCTTTATTAAGCACCTACTATGTGCCAAGCACTGGGTTAAGCCCTTTACAAATATTAAGTTATTTTGGGGCAGCTAGGTGGCGCAGTGGATAGAGCACCAGCCCTGAAGTCAGGAGGACCTGAGTTCAAATCTGGTCTCAGACACTTAACACTCCCTAGCTGTGTGACCCTGGGCAAGTCACTTAACCCCAATTGCCTCAGCAAAAAGAAAAAAAAATATATTAAGTTATTTGATCTTCACAACAACCCTGGAAATTTCCTGGTCTTATTGTTCCCATTTTTAAGTTGAAGAAACTAAGATAGGATTCAAATAAATGGTAGAGTCAAAAGCCACATGAGAGCTCCAGTCTTCCTAATTCCAGGTCCAGCATTTTAACTAGCTGACTTGGTAAATTGTATGTAGTGTCTTCTTATAATCTCTGGAATCAAATAAAATCTTCTAATGTTCCAAATCCTTCCCAATCTGCCCCATTCAAAACCTCTCCATTCTTCTCATGTTTTTTACACCCCCAGCCTGCCTTCCAAGTACTTTATTATCCAATGACAAGGTATTCCTCAAACAAAATACTCCACACATTTTCACTGGAATGCATTTCCTCTTAATCTCCATCTAATGGCTTTCTCTGCATCAGAGTCCCAGCTAGAATCACACTTTTCTTGATCCCCTTAATTCTACCGCCTTCCTTCTGTTGGTTATTTCAAATTTATCCCACAAAAAGCTTATTTATACATACATTACATGTTGTCTCTTTTTCAGAGTAAAATGCTGTCTTTTATGTTTGTATCCCCAATGCTCAGCACATACCTAGAATATAGCAAGCACTTAATATAAGCTTAGTAACTGATAGCAAATGAATATGCATTCTTAAAATACATCACAGGCAGGACTTAAATCCAGATCTTCCTTAACTCCAAGTTTATGACCACATAATTTTCCTAATCCTAACAAAGCTCTCTCCTTGATCCTTTTACCTTTTAAAACTATCTTCTTTATTCCACACTCAGCTCTAATTTTCTTGAAAGCTGGATATCTCTGAGTGGCTCAACATTATGCAATCATAATTTCAAACCCATCATTCTATTGAAGCTGTTCTAAGTTACTAATGAACTCCTAGTCATCCAATTCAATTATCTTTTGTTTTTGTTCATCTCTCTGAATAAGTTTTGAAACTATTAACTGCTCCTCAAATTTTGGATATCTTCCCATTGCAAAAAAATTAAAAACCCACTTTTCTTTCTCCCAAAATTTGGCATCTTTGAACTTCACCATTACTACCCATGATACTACCATTTACTTATATTAGGGTTATCTTCAGCCATCAGAGTTGAGGGAGAGGGAACAGAATCCTAGCAAATCCTAAAAATTTCACCTCTGTGACACCCATTATATCAGTCCTCTCTACTCTCACAGAAATCACCCTAGTTTAAACTCTCCTTACCACTTACTTGGATTATTTCAATAGACTCCCGAGCCAAAAAACATTTATCAAATGTTTAATAAGAGCCAAGCACTGTGCTAAGCACTAGAAAAGGCAAAAACAGAGTCCTTGATCTCAAGAAGCTCACATTCTAATGGGAGAGACAACATACAAACAACTATATATGGGACCTAATCTCAGAGGGAAGGCTCTAGGAGTTGGGGATGGGGAGGGAGTGTACCAACAAAGGCCTCTTACAGAAAATAAGAATAAGGCTGAGTCTTAAAGGAAGCCAGATAGTAAAGGCAAGGAGGAAGAATATTTCAGGAACGGAGTGAAAAGGGACAGTTTAAAAAAAGGATAGAAATAGGGGGACCTATTGTCCTTATTAACTCCTAAAAAGATATTTCCAACCCATCTAAGTAAAACTCAGTCCCTTAAACCTAGCATTGAGACGTCCCAAAATCTGATACCAGCCTACCATATATTACCACCTTCCATGCCACAGACAATATGGACCTGAAACATTGTTCATGCTCCCAAACCTGAAACGTCCCTTTTTTTTTGCTCTTCACCTGCTAAATTCCTATTTCTTTAAACCCAAACTCAAATGATACCATCTCCATGAAGCCTTCCTCATATTCAAAATTGGTAACTGATCTCTCTCAACTCTCACAAAGCAATGTTTTGCAACTCATTAGGCATTATTAGTTATATTTTTCTTTATTTATTTGTCTATTTTTAAATTTCATGAAAGCAGCAAGTATCTCTGATCTTAACTTTCTATCTCCCCAAGTACCTAGCACACAGCTCTGCATTCAGTAGCTGCTTGCTTAATGCTGGATGAATGAATGAATAAATAACTCAAGACATTTTGAAAGTAGAATATAGTGAACTGCAACCAATTAACAAGTACCAGAAGTAGCATGTAAGAAGTATCAAGTAGCATGTAAGTACCAAGTAACATGTGCCAGAAGTTGTGGTAGGCACTGTGGATACAAAGTAAAAACCTATACATATATAAAATGTATACAAAGTAAATAAAGAAGGGAAGGTATTAGAAATCCAGAAATGCCTCACAGAGGAGGGAGTACTTTGAGCTGAGTTAGGAATGGAGCTAAGAATTTTAAGGGATAACAAGTAAAAGAGGTAAAGAGAAAAGATGGTATTCCAGGCACGGAGAAGGAAGGTTGTGTCACCTATGAAAAACAGCAAAATCAGTCCAACTAGAGCATAAACAAAGCAAATAAAGCAGAAGAGTGTGTGTCTTCATTTAGAATGTGGCTTCTTGAGAGCAGGGACTGCTTCATTTTGGTTTTGGTATCTTCTGCACTTAGCATAGTATCTAGACAATAGAAGGCATTTAATAAATGTTTGTTAATTGATCAAAGATCCAAGGAGTTACTGTGGATAGCTAGAAGCATCTGGAGCTCTCTGGACAAAGGAATGAGGTCCTATAGACAATTTAGGAAAAATCACTTTGACAGCTACTTGGAGGCACTTGGAAAGTCAAAGATTTGAGATAAGGAGAGTAAATAAGAGGCTATTTTAATAATCCAGATGAAACATGATGAGGACTATTCAGGGTAATCTGTAGGTGGAAAGAAAGGAATAGATGCAAGAGACACTGTGGGGGGAGAATCAACTAGATTTGGTAAATGAATACGGATGTGAGGTGAAGGAGAGTAAGGAATCAGATTTCTCCTAGATTGTGAAACTTGGTAACTGCAAGGATGGCAAAGATGGACAAAGGAGAGAAAGGGAAAAATAAAGATTTAAGCTTTTAATCGTAGATGACTAACAAAATGATAGTGCCATTAACAGAAATAGGACAAGTCAGGAAGAGGATTAGCTTTGGAGGAAAATAACAAATTTGCTTTTAGAAATGCAGAATGTTGACATAGGTGGGATTTTTGTTATTCATTCCTTCAGTCATGACCCCAAGAACCATAGCACACCAGGTTCTTCTATCTTCCACTACCTCCTGAAGAATAGCTTCATTCTTCAGTTCAGATGACTATTTGGTTGTTGGAAATGCTGACCTGGATTTTAGAAGAGGAACACAGGTTTGTTTGTTTTAAACCACATGCACAGAAATGACAGGTAAAGCATGGAAATGAATTAAAGTGAGAATAACTACAGAAAAGTATAACAGGGCTAAAGCAAAAAAGCTTTAGTCCAACTCATTCCTGAATTAAAATTCCTTCTGTAGCATATTGAGAAGTGATCATTCAGTCTTTGTTCCACTTTTGGACAGCTTTGTGAATACTCTTTCCCAACCCTTCCATCTCAGTCAATAAAATATAAGCTCCTTTAGGACAAGGATTATCTTTCTATCTCCAGAACCTAACACAGTGCCTAGTATAATCTACCTTTAAAATGCTTATTGATTCGATCAAAACATACCCAACTCCCTCAACCAATAATCAGAGAGACCTTCAGTACTCAGCTTCAGCAATCCATGTAGGAAAAATACAAAATGCACAAATTCTGATTGATCTCTTGCCTAAAATATGTATTGCAAAATGCTCTTAATTTAACTCACTGCCTTAAATCGTTGCACTCTCTAATCCATCCTC